>JAPKLX010000135.1:41211-213701 GCA_026898415.1 Leonotis leonurus
TGTGTGGGGCCAGTACGTCAATTCTGATGGGCGCTCCCGATCCAACACGCACTCAACTTAATGAATGACTCTAGTATTTATAGATAGACTACATGGGCTTGGGTCCATGAATATAGCAACTGCTGGCCCATGTCTTCCATAATTCTCGCAGTTCAGTTGTTGTGCTCCGCATATCAGCCTGGAATTGTGGAACTACTTCAGTTGGTTGTTGTTGTGCTCCGCATATCAGCCTGGAATTGTGGAACCACTTCAGTTGGTTGTTGACTCCTGGATTTGTGGAATAGAATTCCACTTAGCATGAATATCTCAACTGCATAGCAAGACTCGGTCTTCTCTCCAGTCTTTGAGTATCCTTCAAGTCTTCACGTGTCTTTCAAGAGACGCCAAGTCAGCCTTCCACGTGGTTGTGGACCTGGATGCTGAGTCACTGCCAAATCAGCCTTCCACGTGGCTGTGTACCTGGATGCTGAGGTCAACAACAACATTCCTGTGAAGAAACACAAAAACACAAATGTTAGGTCAACACTTCAGATAACAATCGACTTAAAATACCTAACAATCTGCACCAGAGATTGCAGCACAAGCCTCCTGAGGAGTCACAAACTAGTTCAAAAGGCTAAAATAAACAACTCTATAAGAGATGACATGGCATTAAAAGGAGGGAAACTCAAATCTTGGGCACCAATCAAGCAAAAGGATTTCAGGTGAAATTGAACTCAACCAACCTTGTAACCCTTAACAGATTCTACCAAACTAAGCACTTCAAACTTCCAACCTTTCTTCTGTGAGTACTTCTCATACCTAATGTATCGAAAATATAACATTATTTGTGGATTTGGTCTTACCTTTGAACAACTTATAAAAAATCATTTAGATGAAGCTATTTCTGCAAAACTGAGGGACAATTAACAACAATTGTGTAAGTAACTAAACTATAGAGAAGTTGTCTTCATGGGTACTAAGATGTAGTCCGCAATCGTATAAATATAAGCGGAATTTAAAGTTTGTTTTATATTTTTTGTTGAACATCGTAGTCTTGTCAAAAGTACATTAAAATTTTTGGTTCACTATTCCACAGATTGTAAAAAACACATCAAGAGTCTTAAAGTTCACTACACAGAAGAGTGAGATTTCAACATAAATGTTCCATCACGGTTGCTCCCACAAGTTTGAAGTATCACTTCTTGCTATGATATCAAAAGGTAATTAATCGCTTATATCGGTAAGTTTTAAAGGAAAAAAAGATTCCAAAGCTATCATATTTTCTTGATAGTTTTTGAAAAATGACATAATCTTATGTTGCTGCCTGTAGCTCCCAACTAATTACCTTTCTAATAATCATTTATCAGCACCAAATAGAATCAATAAGGATCCCACTCGAGCAATACAACAAACTAGATTCAAGAAAAGTAACTTGAAGTTCAATATACAGCCACTGATGATCAAATTGCAGCAACTCAACTATGGTAGAGTAGATGCATATTATTATTCTGAAAAAAGAAAGTAGAGACCTGTCTGTCCATGTTAGGAAAAAGAGCGACAAGATTATCGAGCGGTGAGGACGAATTGGGGAACCACCAAGCTGGAGATGATGAAGACGAAGATGAATAGCAGATTCTCTTGGACACTGGCAGCGACGAAGAAGATTCCTCGAAGATGTTTAATCTCTTTCCGCACACAACGGCAGACATGTTTCGCCCACAACCAAGAATAAATCCTTCTCTCTACTGTGTAACCGATCCGTTAATTTATATATTCGAATGATTGAAAAACAGTATCAAAATCAATCAACGGAATCGATCCGATTTCACATCCAACAAGAGAGAAAAATATCAACAACAAACTGGGGTACATAGAGCGGAAATGATTGATAATCTAGGGTTTGAGTGTCCAACAAGATCTGTTCAATCGAGACTTTGCAACCCTTAACAGGAAAACACACACATAGATTAATCTAATTTAAAAAAAAAAACACACACACACACATAGACGACATTTCAATGATATTGTCATCTAAGCAATAGATAGATGACACTATACCATGACATTATTTAACAAAATGTCATCTATATTTTTCCTGACACTTCATACATCACATTTTTTTTCAAAATGTCATCTATGCAAAAAAAGCGCTCATAGATGACATTTTTTCAAAAAAAATGTCATCTATGAACAGTCATCTATGCTCATTTTTCTAGTAGTGATTCAAGACCAAAGAAGCTCCATCCACTGAGAAAATTCTTTAACTCTTACACATGAACCTATTTGGGCTTGTGACTCCACTCAGTGTAAATGGTAGGAAATATTGTCTTGTTATTACTGATGATTTTTCTCGCTATACTTGGACAGTATTTCTCTATCACAAGAATGAGACAATGGAGCGCATACTAGCCCTACTCACAAAACTGAAGAATCAGAAGTGAACAAATGTCATCACCATACGCACTGATCGAGGAACTGAATTCCTCAACTCAAAGATTACAGAATTGTGTGCGCAAATGAGGATTCAACATCAGACTTCAGCTGCAAGAACTTTACAACAAAATGCGTTGCAGAAAGGAGAAACATGTCACTAAAGGAAGCTGCAAGAACTATGCTCAATAGTTCAGGAATTCCAAAGAAGTTCTGGGCTGAAGCCATCAACACTGCTTGCTACACTCAGAATAGATCACTCCTGACCACACGCTAAGGCAAAACTCCATATAAACTATGGAATGACATGAAGCCTACTCTTAAATACTTTCGTTCTTTTGATTGCAAGTGTTATCACTACTAGAAAATTGGTCTATTACTACATCTTCTTTAATACATTTTAAGAAAAATGTCATAAAAAATTTTCTATCATCACACTAACTTTTGGTTACGTTTATGTTAAAACTTTATACCACATTTTGGAATAAATGCCATCAACAGATTGATTTGATGACACCTGCGTTCTGCATTTTATTTTACTAAATAAAATAATATAAACTCGATTTTAAAATATATAAATAAAAAAAAACAAAATGTACGTAGGCAACTAAACACTGCCTAACGAAGGAGCAATAAGTTTCAATATATACTTACTAGTAACAATTAATCTTATTATCATTATTGTTATTTATTATTAATATTTATTGACACTCAATACTATGTAATGATGTGTTTATATACCAAGCAAGCACTCTTACAAAATTATACTTCCATATCCCAACTTGAGTCTTGATTGTATTTAAGTTTCGAGTACTGAATTTTTCGGAACTTGAATAGAGATTTTTTTTTTTTTTGAAAATACTAATTTTTCAAAAGTAATTTTTATTTTAATTATAAATTTTATTTTCAAATTATAATTTTTAAATAATATTCTTAAATTTAATTCAATTTAAATGATAAATTAATCTTATAAATTTAAGATTTTTTAGTCCATTTGGAAAAATTCATAACTATTCGAAAAATTTGCACTTGGAACCGGAATAAAAGAAAATTTCATTCCGGTACTTGGGAGTCCCAAACTCTCGACTGGAATTGGAACCAGAGCCGAATTGAAGTATAAAATTAAAAAAAATCGAGACTGACTCTTCGGGACGGATACCTAGACCTAACCCGATTCTCACCTCTATAGCATGACATGTCATATATGCAAAAGATATTTGGATTTCTTAAAAATAAAAAATAGAAAATAAAAGGTATATATACTTTTCTAGATAAAATATGGAGATATGGCTAAATTTAAAAGGACTATATCCTTATTGTGAATTCAAGCCTTTTCTGTTTGAAACATCATCTTCCAAGCCAAAGAAATCATGGATACAAATTTATTGTGAATTTCACAAAATTACAGTAAAATTAAACTAAAATGAAATTAATGAAAATCATTTATCATAAATATACTTCCACTAAAGATATCAGTTAGTGCCATAAAGAAGCAAAAAGAAAAGAAAAAAAAAAACGCTAATGTTCCCTCCTAGTAGTTTCCATCTAAAAATATGAAAAAGAAACTGTCGGCCCTCCACTTATGAACAAATGTGCAAATTTCCTCTCCTCCTTTTCTCATTTCAATGGCAATTTATGGAACGATTTCGCTTTCCCTCGGGCTGAGAAGATGGAGTTATTCGCCCCTAATGCCTTGCCGCCCCCTCAATAATGGCAAAACTCAGTTAAAAATTTTTGATGACAAAGTTGATTCAGGATTTTTCCTTAGTTACTCGGAGGAGAGTGCTGCTTATAGAGTTTTTAATAAACGCAGCCTTATAGTGGAAGTAACACCTCATATTATTTTTGATGGATCTATTTTTAAGTACATGTTAAAGGAAACTAAAGTCATCACTCAAAGACTTCAAAATCTGAGCTTACAACCTTCAATACAAAGCTCAAAGAAGGTTCTCCTTTGGAACGATGAAGATAATGATGAAGAGGACTCTCCAAATGAAGGCTCAACCATTAGATTGGAACAAGAAAATGAGCCTACTGAAAATAGGACTACAACGGCTGAACCTGAAAGTTTTCCTCAAGAACAAACTGATTGTATCTCTACTGAGATTCTATCTAATGAGGAAGCAATTCAATCTGAAGTTCAACCTGAAGTTCAGACATCAACTGAAAATCTCACAACTGAGATTCCAACATCTACTCCAGGGAGTAGCAATTCTAACTCTATTAATCTTCAAATTATTGTTGCTACTAACGACATTTTGGTCAGTTCAGATAAGCTTATTTTGCAGGAAATACAACAACAAACTGAATATGTAAGAGCCACCAATCAAGGGGGAACAAACCCTCAGAATGAAGAAGAAGATGATCCATTCGATGCTCACACTCCAGTGCCTCCTGCCCCTCAGAGGCTTGATCTAATGATCATCACTGAGGAGGACATGCGAAGAGGAAGAAGATGGATTGAAGATTATCCCTCTAATTCAGTGATTGGTAGTCTGGAGAGAGGAGTTCAAACGAGGAATCAGATCCAAGCTGAAATGGTCCAGCCATTAGCAACCGTTGAACCCCCCCACTGACTCCACCACTGACGAACAGCTAAGGCTAAAAGCAAACATTGCGCTGTTTTCAGATGAAAACTTCCTACATAGCTGCTATCTCTCCAACATTGAACCCAAAGACGCTCAGGAAGCCCTTCAAGATGTGAATTGGGTGTCCGTGATGCAAGAGGAACTGAATGAATTCACAAGGAACCAAGTTTGGGAACTTGTTGATCGTCCTACGCATCAGGGTGTCATTGGTGTGAAATGGGTCTTTAAGAACAAGAAAGACGAACTAGGAGAAGTTGTTCGAAATAAAGCTAGACTGGTTGCCAAAGGTTATTGTCAAGAAGAAGGAATAGACTTCGATGAAACCTTTGCTCCAGTAGCTAAATTAGAGGCGATTCGACTCTTCCTTGCCTATGCTGCTCACATGAAGTTCAAGGTCTATTAGATGGATGTGAAGAACGCATTTCTGAAAGGCGTACTGAAGGAAGAAGTCTACGTAGAGAAACCACCAGGCTTCGAAACTGACTACTCCAAAGTGTATAAGCTACACAAAGCTCTTTATGGGCTGAAACAAGTTCCTACAGCTTGGTATAACACTCTGTCTATTTTTCTTATTAATTCAGGTTTCAAGCGAGTATCGGTGGACATGACTCTATTCACAATCAAATATAAATGAGACATCTTAGTTGTTCAGATTTATGTCGATGACATTATATTTAGTTCCAAGTCTCAGATGCTTGGTGACAAGTTTTCCACGTTGATGAAGATTGAGTATCAAATGTCAATGATGGGAGAGATGAGATTCTTCTTAGGATTCCAGATCAAGCAATCCCCTGAAGGCATCTTCATCAACCAAGCCAAATACACAAAGTAACTGATCAACAAATTTGGCGTTTAGAATAGCAAGGCCGTGAAGATTCCAATGAATACAAATGGAAGGATTGAACCAAATTCCGAAGGGAAGCCAGTCAGCCAAATTGAGTATAGAAGAATCATTGGATCCCTTCTATATCTCACTGCCAGCAGGCTAGACATCACCTTTGCTGTAAGAGTGCGTGCACGCTATCAAGCCAACCTCAAAGAGTCACACATGGAAGCTGCAAAGAAGATACTGCGCTACCTGAATGGCATACCCAATCTTGGCCTATGGTATCCTTCAGATGATAATCTAGAACTCACTGGCTAATTTGATGCTGATTTTCCAGGTTGCAAACTGGATAGGAAGTCAACCTCAGGCACATGTCAATTCTTGAGCAACAAGCTAATCAGTTGGTTCTCCAAGAAGCAGACATCAGTTGTTACCTCCACTACTGAAGCAGAATACATGGCTGCGGGAAGCTGCTGCTCTCAGATTCTATGGCTCAAGCAACAACTTAGAGACTATGAAGCGCCTACCACCCAAGTTACAATTTATTGTGGCAGCTTTAGTGTCATTGCCATCACTCAGAACTCAGTTCTACATACAAGATGCAAGCATATGGACATTAGGCTTCACTTCATACGAGACCACGTTGAAAAGAAGGATGTTTCCATCGAGAAGATCCACACTGATTTTCAACGAACAGACATTCTCACCAAGCCACTAGAAGAAGCAAGATTCAAGATGTTAAGTGGCAGACTTGGCCTACTGAATCCAGACCAGGCCTGAAGGTATGTACTGATTTATCCAGGTAATGTTGTCTTAATGATCATCTGACTCCGTATCTTTAATGTACTGAAGTCATGATCTAAAAAGACATAGAATAATGTGATGGTTTAGCCACTGAGTAACTCTACATAGTTATCTTAGTCATGAACCATCATACATTTCATACATGTTATATACTAATATATTGTAGGTACATAAAGACTGGAAGCGCCAAACTAAAAGTCCTCCTGAAAGTTCCACATATTTATAAAACCTAAAAGGTTTTATGCCACTAAAGGACTTCAGTTTTATCACTGCATCTGAATTCACTACTGAGAATAAGCTACTCAGTTGCTTGTATCAGCAACTGAACTTTCACCCTCTCATTTATTTTGCATTTATTTCTCTAAGTATTATGCATTTTAAACCTTGAGTGTCATAAATGTAAATATATGTTTCCTCGTACCTATAACCCTTTATCGTCTGAGATACGCTATCTTCGCCATAATTGTTTTTCTGACACATACAGTAAAAGCAACAGTCCTTTTCAAACCTAGGAAAGTCAAACCGTCGCGTGTGATTAACACCGCACTCCACTTTCCCGCTCAGACTAAGTTTCAGTAGCGTGGCTAATTCCTAACCGTGATTTTCTAAAACTCGGAGCAAGATCTGACCTTTGATTTCTCTATAAAACCTTTTCTTCTCTGATCATCTAATCTTTTCGCAACTGCTATTTCTTAAAGCCTCACGCTACATAATTCTCTAAGTCTTCCATTGCTACTCTTTATTTCTCTGTGATTTCTTGCTAGTTGATACTCATTTATTCATCATTGTAACTCTCTCTCACGTATGGTTATTTCCATTTATCTATTTTCATCCGTAACAATATTTGAGTGTGTGTTAAAGCCCTAAAATTAATTTTATCTATTACAGGTTATCAACATAATGGGCAAGAAAGCACTCCTTGGACCAGCAATGAGGATGTCTCAACTCCGTGCTCGCGTTCACGCTCAACCTACTGCAGTTTACACGTAGACCAACATCGATCCGGCAAAAACTATGTTTGAACTCATCAAGGCCACTGGACTGGAGACTCTCACTACACTCCATCCAAAGAATCTCTACCCTGACCAGGTGGTTTAATTTTATGTAAATCTTGGCTATGATGGGACCGTACTGAAGTCCTCTCTTGAGATATCGGTTAAAGAACAAGTGTCTGGTGCTATCAGGACTGAGCAACTGACTTTCAACGTCACTGAGTTGCTGCAGTCAGTGTTTAAGTTCAGAAACAAGGGTGTCAAGAATCCTAATCAGTTTATGAAGGACAAGGCTGCTATTCAATCATTCTTCGAGGAGATTCAATCTGAAGATCTTCCTCGCCAATTTTCTACTGCCAACAACAACAATGGGCTGCTACACCCTGAGTTCAGGATATTGTTGGATGTGGTCCAGCATTGCCTGCTAGGGAAGAAATCATCTCATGAACAGCTGAGCTAGCAGAAACTCAGCTTGATGAGGAGTATCTATGCTACTGATGGTGTCAACTGGGTAGCTGTCATGGAGGACTTGTTGATGACTGAAGCCAACAAGTTGAAGGAAGTACCCCATGGAGTGACAATGAGTAGGACTGAAACCTTGAACTTGGCTACCAAGGTGTCAATCCTTATTGAGGAGTCATATCAATATGTTGAGACTGCCTTCCCCACTCATACTCCCTACAACGAGAAGTGGCTATTTGCTACCGACCTTGATGTATATTCTTTCATGGTAGGCCGTGCCCAAGCTCTTTAGTTGGAGTCCCAGAGAGAGAAGGACAAGAAAGAGGACTCTGATGATGAAGACGATAACCCAATACACGCAATGGAAGAATATGATGAAGAAGATGCAGCGACTGAGACTGCTACTGAAGTAGTTCCTCCCTCTCCTCCCAAAATTGCCAAATGCAAGAGGAACCCAGCGCAACGCCCCTCAGGACTCCTGAAAGTTCGCTCCAGGGTGCTGCTACTGATGTTGTTCAGGTTGAGGACGTTGTTGAGTCCTCAACTGATGAAGATGTCCAGGACAAGTATCATTTGTCCAAGCGCCCCCACCGTCCTGTGTCCCACTCATCTGATATTCCTAACCCTGATCCCATCACCACCATCGAATCTATTCCACCAATTGACATTTCACCTACCAAACCCTCTACTCTTAGCAAAACCAAAATTTCTACCAAACCCAAAACCAAGACTCTCTCTATCCCCAAACCTCCAACCCAATCCTCAGCTCTCCCACAACTTCCACTCAAACCCAACCTCAAACCCAAAACCCACACAAAAATTCTCACATCCACTCCCAGATCCTCTACTGTCACTCAACCACAGCCTGAACCACAACCTCAATCACCACCTCAACCTGACCCCCTACCTGAACCCTCTTCTGAAATCTGCAGACACGAAACACATGACCAAGCCTCAACCTCTCAGCCTACTGATTCTCAAGCAATTGTGATTTCATCCCCCGCCCAACTTTTCCTCAACAACCTAGAGTTCCAATCCTTTCAATACATGGGATCTTCATTTCCTGAACTCTATCACCATCCATCCCTCTCTGTCCTCTGCCAATGCCTTTGGACATGGCGCACTTATCGTTTCATTGATACTACTGCCTTGCAGTATAAAATTGACATTTCTGGCATGAGTGCCATTCTCGTTGAGGAAGCTAAGCTTCAGTCTCACTTTCATTTTAAAGACGCCAAAGACGCATTCATTTTAATAAATCAATGATTCTTCCATACAAATTAACTTTTATTTAAAAAAAAACTTCATATTTCTATAATATTTGAAATATTTAAATTAAATTTAAATCATTATAATAATTAAATTTAAATAGATAGAGAGCTTAGATTTATTTTCATTATCACCTACACGTCGATTTGTTTAATGTTATTAAATACTCAACAACCGGTTAAGGTCTTCAAACATTTATTACATTAAAGGAAGCCTCATTTTCTCTCCAGATAAGTTTAGAATTGAAAGATCAACATCAACCCCTATAATAATAACTTAATTAAATATTATCATTAACTATAAATACATCATGTGAAAGCAAATACTACTACAAATGAACAATATTTCATCATGAGTTTTCAAAAAAAAAAAATCAAGATTCGGACATGGCAATCAAGACATAATGAGGGTGGGGGGGGACACTTTTTGAGAATGTTGGTAGAACAAATGTAATGCCCTGCTATTTTAACCCCGATTTAATTCAAATTATCAAATTAGATGTTCTCGTATTTGATTAATAAGTCGAGATGGTAAGAAATATTTCATAAGGAACCTAGTGTTATCAAAAAATTGCACCGGGTAGAATTATTTGAAGCGAACACAATTTGATATTATCAATTAGTTGAATGTATTGCCTTAGAGACATTTATATCAATTACTGCAACATAAAGCTATTCGAACTTGTGCAAATAAGTTCAAGGATAATTGAACTCGATTTAGTATCGTTGACTATAAATCTCAGATTATATATATATATATATATATATGTTGGTAAGAAGTGGAATATTTGGGAAGGAAAAAAGAAATAAAATTCTGGGAATAATAAAGAATGAAGATTACAGTAGCTATAAAACTTGCAGAATCTATTATATTAAGGAATATAATAAAATAGAATAAATCTGGAAATATGTTGTAGCTGAGTCGAGGAAAGATCCTCTTTCCGCAAGACAATATTACGCCCCGGTAGTGCTCTCGGTAAGGCGTAGATGTCTCCAAAGATAAAACGGTTTTCGTCTCGGAGGTGGCAGCACCGCGAACCAATGAGCTCCGACGAACTGAAAAATGGTTGAGGACAAAATTTCTTCTAAATGCTTGAAGAAGATGAATGCAGCAAGATGCTTGTTTGAGAGTTGTATGCGTGTATGATATGTTGTGTCCCTCAAGAATGAGAAAAACACCTATCTATATAGGTCACACCCACTCAAGAGGAGTTATATGAATTAATTACAATTAAAGTCCATTCATGACAATTGATTCAAATCAAGTCAATGGACGTTACAGGAGTTACACAAATTAGTGGTAATTAATTATAATTAAACCACCTAATTTGGACATACATATGTCCACATTCATCACAGATCGATCACAAGATTGATCTCAACAGATTGTGATAACTCTTGAAAAGAGTTATTATTTATCGCATTTATTCCCTAGTTTTTACCTCTTTTATTGGTGTTTTGTTGTTGTTACATTCTGTTTTTATCTTTTATTTTGTGTGTTTAGTGTCTATTATTTTGAAGAGATAACAATGTTTTGTGTGGATGTTTAAGGGTTAAGAAGGGACAAAACCTAAAAAAGCAAATTGCTGACTGGATAGCTGCAGCAATTTGTCTGCAGAAACAAGATGGTCCCCAACTACAAGACAAAGTAATGAATCTGATGACTAGTCAAAGTTTGGAGGGTAGCATGGTCCTTTTGCAAGCTTATTTTGGTAACCTAGGAGTGAGAAAAGGCAGCTGCAGCCGCAATATACAAGGCAGAAAACGTGGATATACAAAAAAGAGCAACAAGAAGCATTCTAAAAAACAGAGAGAAAAAGAGAGGAATTGCTGGAGCAGAGCGGTGGCTGCTTTGGAGGCTGAGAATTCTTCTTCACAGCAGCAGCAGCTCGGAGGAAGGATTGAGAAATCTCTTCCACACTCTTGTTCTACCTTTCTCTATCCTTAAATCTGTAATAGGATGGTTATGTTGAGGAGCAACACTACTTTATTTTCTGTTTTTATTTTCAGCATGAACTAAGTTGTAGAGACTTGGGTTTGGGATGAGTTTTGCCTAATTTATTGAGAATCCAGCTCTGATTTCTGATGCTCTGAAGTTCTTTTCATTTAACAGCTCTTGTTCTATCTTTGTTTTATGTTTGGCCAGCATATTATGAGGATTTAGACTTTGATAATTCTGGAAAGGTTATTAAAGTTGGAAAATGTTAAATGAGCACTAGTTTATTGTATAGGAATATTCATTAATCTGGTGAAGCATTGGTAATTGGTGATGAACTGTTTTATAATTCAATTTAGCTTGGTATAGGAATATATGAGCTTCGTTGATTTATTTAAATGCATATGTGTTGGAAAATTCATGTGCTAAATCTGATAATTACGCCACTGTAACTAATTGCTGAAGAAATGCTGTAGCAAAATGTGCGCAATTGTGAACAGGCAGAATGAAATCCAAACCCAAGTCCGTTTTGAATCTGTTGGTTATCTGATTATTTTCCTTTGCTTTGGTTCCTGATCTTGTTAATTTTCAGTTGCATTATTTAGTTACTTTAATTCTGATCCTTGGTCTTATTTATTTTTGTTTGCTTTGTTGGAATCTAGTGTAGAAAAATCCAAATTATTGATTTAAATTCTTGTCGTTTTTATTTCTTTTTAGTTGAACGTGTGCAAGTATTGATTTACATTCCCTGTGGATACGAATCTGGAATAATTCCTTATATTACTTGTGATTGCGTGCACTTGCGCAATATAAATTGTGTTTGTCATTTTACACAACAGATTGATCACAAGATCAACTCAAAGATATTGATATCACAGCAGAACATGTCCCGGGACAGATCGTTGGGCAGGTCGTGGCACAGGCTATGGCACAAGCTGTCTGGCACAGGCCATGACACAGGCCAGGCCACCAGATCATGGGCCAGATCAAGACCAGATCACCAGACCAGATCATGGACCAGATCACCAGCTCGATCAGGCCACCTGCTGGACCAGATCACTGGACCAGATCACGGACCAGATCACTGACTAGATCGTGGCACATGTGGTCTGGGACAGACCGTCAGCAAAAATAAGCCCAAGTATAGCGGGCTGGCGCGTGCCAGCCCAGCCCATCTGGTCTTTAACCCAACTTTTGTCAAACCATAAGGTTCTTAACCTCCTTATATACAAGATGAAAATTGGTTTTATAACCAATGTCGGATAGGAGTTTCTCTTCACTCTTAGTTCCCAAAACACATAACTCCATGCTTCAAGTGACTAACTTTAAACCTTTATTTCTCACTCACGGGAATCGGTTTAGAGAAAATAAATATACTACGATCATCTACTCGAAACGTAGCTCGATCTTACGTCATTTAATTTCCTTAGAATTAAATGCTTCGTCACTTAAAACTTAGTCAAACTTCATTGACCACAACAAATATATAACAAATATATATTTATTTTTTAAGGCACGATTCCTACAATATATATATATATATACTAGAGGATGTTAAGATATAATATTAATAAGGGTATCATTTCAGTTTATTATGTAACTAATTATAACTAATTGCTTAAAGCAATGATAATATGCACCGAACATGATGAGCCAATTGTTATATAAGAAACTATGGATAGAAAATAAGAAAAGTACCAATTGACAGGGACAAAACCATGGAATAAGACAAAGAATGATAAATTAGAAAGATAGTATGTAAATCTGATATGAAAAGGGCAGATTAATCTTGGGACCGTAAACATAAAGCCAACTCAAGCACACTAAAAGTGGCAAACAAACCAATAGATAAAACACCCAGTAAGTATTATATAGTGCTCAATGAGCATATGAAGACAAGGACTCCAGCTAGCAGGACAGCCTTGCTCTCTCCCCAAAGCTCTACCAAGGGAAAGTAAGAAAAAGCTGCAACATAAGACAAAGGAGAAGTATTAGGGAAGATCTTCGGTGAATAGGGTTATATCAAAGGAAGAAGTATAGAGATCTTATTGAAATTAGTAGTTGACTCTTGGGGGTTCTCTGTGTCTTCATACATGTAGAACTTATTTCGATCCAAATGTCTTTCCGCTGCTAGTTGAGACCACTATGTATTGAATCCAGGACTTCGGTTTCTTTCATATTACATCGATATGTATTGAGCCAAAGACTCAAGTACTTTTATGCTAACCATGTATGTTGAATTATTCAACTTGTTATGAGATTGTTGTTTAGCTCGTCCTTATTCCATTTCCCCATTTCTATTTGCGTTTCTTTAATCCCTTTCCTAGTCACGATTTTCCCGACTTTACTATCCTTAGTAGAGTGCAGTCGTGACAACAAACAACCAAAGTCGTCCTCTTGTAACAACACTCTCCGCTCGCCATCTCCAAATTACACCCCTTCAACTTCTCCATCCCATCATTCTCTAATGAGGTGATTGGTACATGGGAATTGAGGATGAAATGGAATGGTTATTCTTACCTTCATTCCATTCGTATGCTTGTTTAGACATATAATTAAGAATTATCACTCCATTTGGAATCATCATTCAACTTCATAAAGAATGGTCATTCATCCCCTACCCTATGGTATTAGCCATTCCTACCTCTCAAATTTTTATTATTTTGACAATATTATATATATATATATTGATTATTAATTTGACAAATTTATTCATTAATAAATTTAAATTTAAATTTTTAATTTTCATTATCTCTATTTTTTTTATCTCTCTATTTCTTCACTTTTTTCCTATTTATATTTATTTTTAATCGATTTTTTGCAACATAAAAGTAAATGCATAAATTATGTAAATTCTCATATAGTTCTACTATTATATCGTGAACACGCATACTCTATTACAAATACTGTAACATACATACACTCATAAAAAACAAACAAAAAATGTTGGGAAAATGATATTGTGTGTGTTAGTGATCTAATGAAGGACGATGATGATGAGTGAATGATATGTTTGTATTTGACATAAGTGTCGTAGTGTGCATATGTGTATATATTGTATGTGAGTGTGGAATTGTGTTATATATGTTTACATACATCTTATTCTTGTGCGCATAAAGTGAAGTTTTTTTAATTATTTTTTTAGTTTTTATAGTTAAAATTAAATTCATAAAAAATAAAAAGCAAATATTATTATAAATATTATTGTAATAAAAATATGAATTTTTTTTATGATTTCATTCCATATGTATTCCTTGCACATACCAAACAAATGAATTAAACATATTTTGTCATTCCATTTCTACCTCCATTCTATTCCAAACATCATTACATTATTTCCCTATTCCATTCCACCGTACCAATAACCTCGTAATGGATTTCCAAAATTTCTACCTCTTCTTTCCCTTAAAGCAAGAAAGAGCGCGTCAGTGGGTACCTAACTTTGTGAAAAAAATATATCTTTGACGATGAGCTTAATTTACTTGCAAACAACCCTTCTTTAGCAATCGAACATAATCTATAAAACTCTGATTTTATGGATTAAATAGATTTTAATAGACACCTTTACTTTCATCGATTTATATTTATTAATTATTTTTTATTTAAATTTAATAAAAAAAGTAGTTTTCATTTGATTAATTTAATTTTAATATAACTGAGAAGTGTTCATTTATTTATAAGTGGGTAGTTTCATCAAATGAACTTATTTTTATTTTTATAATTTTCGTTTAAAAGTGAAGTAGTGGAGATCGTTTTAAAGTGAAGAGGCAGTGCGGTGCCAATGCCATTAGTAGGCAAATGCCAAAACCCGCGCGATTCAATGTCCGCCTCCAAACTCAACTTAACCACCGCCTCCCTCCATCGCGCCGCCCTCTCCTCTCTCTCTCTACCGCCTCCGCCACCACCGAGTCTCCCCCTCACTCCTGCCCCCTCCTCCCTCCCCTATTCCAAACTCATTCCCCGCACTCGCTTCATCGTCGATGGCTTTAAACACGCCGACCCCAATTTCTCCGTCTCCTACTTCCTCTCCCATTTCCACTCCGATCATTACACCGGCCTCTCCCCGCACTGGAACAGCGGCATAATTTATTGCTCCGCCACCACCGCCACTCTCCTCCAACAAATTCTCAGCATCCCCAAACAATTTATTTATCCTTTACCTCTCGCTCAGAGTGTATTGATCGACGGTTCCGAAGTTTGGCTGGTGGACGCCAATCACTGCCCCGGCGCAGTTCAGTTCCTGTTCAAGGTGCCAGCGAGCTGCGACGGCGGAGCGGGCAGTTTTATTAAGTTTGAGAAGTATGTACACACTGGTGATTTCAGGTATTATGATGAAATGAAGAATGAACGTGCGATTTCTGAGTTTATTGGTGCTGACGCTGTGTTTCTGGATACCACATATTGTAATCCGAAGTTCGTGTTTCCGAGTCAGGAGGAGTCGATTGAGTATATTGTTGGAGTGATTGAGAAGCTTGGGGTTGAGA
The DNA here is from genome assembly GCA_026898415.1 of Leonotis leonurus. Classification (NCBI taxonomy): domain Eukaryota; kingdom Viridiplantae; phylum Streptophyta; class Magnoliopsida; order Lamiales; family Lamiaceae; genus Leonotis; species Leonotis leonurus. Next base: position 56,984 of record JAPKLX010000135.1, read on the forward strand.
ATGCGAAGAAAGTGTTGTTTTTGGTGGCTACTTATGTTATTGGGAAAGAGAGGATTTTGATGGAGATTTCACGGAGGTGTAAGAGGAAGATTCATGTGAGTGGGAGGAAGATGGCAGTTTTACAAGCGCTAGGATTGGGAGATGATGGAGTGTTCACATTGGATGAGTCTGAGAGTGATGTTCATGTTGTTGGTTGGAATGTTTTGGGTGAGACCTGGCCCTATTTTAGACCTAACTTCACGAAGATCAGCGAGATTATGAGTGAGAAAGGTTATGTAAAGGTTGTTGGTTTTGTTCCCACTGGATGGACGTATGAAGTCAAGAGAAATAAGTTTTCGGTGAGAACTAAAGACTCGTTAGAGATTCATCTTGTTCCCTATAGTGAGCATTCAAACTACTCTGAGCTTAGAGAGTATGTGAAGTTCTTGAAACCGAAGCGCGTTATTCCCACAGTTGGTGCTGATGTTGAAAAAATTGATAGCAAACATGCCAATGCAATGCAGAAGCATTTTTCTGGGCTGGTTGATGAAATGGCCATCAAGCAGGAATTTTTGATGGGTTTTCATCGTGGTGGGATGAAGGCAGGGGATGTAGGGAAGGATTCTTCTCTCACGTCAATTGATATTACCTCAAATAAAGAGGACGCCCCGCTCTCCACATCGCATTTTTGTAGTGATGTTGACCATAAGAAATCTGAACAGGAATGTGCACAACATGTTTCAGAAGATATCATAAAAGATAGATTGGAGAAATCTGTACAAGAACTTCGTGACTGCTTGCCCAGTTGGGTCACTCTATCTCAGATATTGGACTTACTTGGCAGTTCAGGTGGAAATGTTGTTGAAGCAGTTTCTAATTTTTATGAACATGAAACTGAGTATCATGAACAGGTCCTCCCTGGTATTTTGGTCTCCTGTGCTTCAGATGAAGGTTCAGAAAACCTAGTAGTTTCACCTACTATAGCTATTTCTGTCAAGGCTAATGAATCTGAGACTCTTTCTCTCAGTCAGAGTTTTAAGTTATGCGGATCTAAGAATATAAAGAAGAATGCTAATTCTCCAGGTAAAAGAAAGAGAACCCTTGATAGCAAGGGAACAAAGAGAGCGAAAGCAAATTTAACCCGAAATTCTACGGATTCGAAACAGCATACCATAACTAAGTTCTTCAGCAAAAAAATCCCTGCTGTCATTGAAGATAGTAAAGTTGCAGATGATTTTAATAGTTATTCCGATGATAAAAAGAAATCGCATGCTGAGGCTACTGAGTTGTATGGAGAAGAGGTGAATCAGTTTATCCAGATTGTGAATGGTGATGAATCATTAAGGAGCTATGCTGTAAAAATTCTTGAAAAGACCAAAGGAGATGTAACTATGGCTCTGGATACATATTACAATGATAATGCAAGTACTGTCAGTGACAATAAAGACAATTTTCTGGGAAGTAACAAATTCAAAGAGTCTGAGTGTATCAACATAATATCTACCATGGAAGGTGATGATGCTGAACTATCTGAGAGGAACAATATTCTTATAAAGTCTGATATTATTTTCCCTGTTATATCAAAGGACAATATTTCTGTAGATCATGTCTCTCTGCCTCCTGAGCAGTACTATCCTATTGAACATGGTTAGCCGCTGGTCATTTGATTGTGAAACTTCTTCTCTCTCACATTAGTACAATATTGTTTAAACAGCATGCTTCTAAATGGTTAATATATCTTACAGCATGCTGGAGGAAAGGACAGCCTGCTCCATACATCCATATAGCACGTACATTTGATTTGGTTAAAGAAGAAAAGGGCAAGATAAGAGCTACATCAATGTTGTGCAACATGTTTAGGAGGTGTGTTGCCTTGGTATTTGCCATTTATTATGTACAGAGAATCTATAATTTTGTTTTTCCTCTCCAAGTGATCATGCTGAGCCTGATTCTTTTCACTCGTCTATAATCCTTTTTTATGTAGTTTATTGGCCCTTTCACCAGAGGATGTTCTTCCTGCTATATATTTGTGCACGAATAAGATTGCTCCTGAACATGAAAATATGGTAATATTTATTGATTAATTGATTTTCCTCCCATTCTTTCTATAATTTTGAATAATTCTTTGCACTGGCCCTACTGTAACTGATAAGGCTCTGCCGTGGAGAGTTTATTCTCGGGGGAAACGAGCAGTAGTGAATTATGGAGCGGAAGATAATTAAATTATGGAGTTATTTAGTTATGATATTCTTAAGAGTATTTCCAGAAGTTTAATTAATATTTCTTTATGTTATGTTTTGGGTCAGCCCGTAAGCGCATGGGCTTTATTATTTTTTGTCTAATTAGGGTTGGAGTATTTAAGGGAGTTTAATTTTGTTATAGGGATGAAAATCATTTTTATAAGAATTGGGCGATAGTTTTTTTCTGGAGAATCTTGCGTTCTTTCTTCCTCTCTCGCTTTCACTCTATTAGTAACAGTTGAATTCAAATGCAAGAGCTTGAAAATTGTAATTTCCGGAAAAGAAATCCTTCATAGTCGTTCTCTGTATTCAGCTGTTTAGCTTATTTACATTACATATCTCATGTTTATTCTCATATGCGTTGATCCATATGTGATGTTATAGGAACTCAATATTGGTGGTGGCATTGTTGTATCTGCCCTAGAAGAAGCTTGTGGGACCAACAGATCAAAAATAAAAAATCTTTATGATAGCCTTGGTGATCTTGGTATATTCATATAATTCCATAGGCTGTTCTTTCTTCTCATGTTGTACAGTTTTCTCTGTGGTAGTGGTGAGTGCTTTTTTTTTTATCACTTAATTTGTATTTTAATCAGGTGATGTTGCTCAGCTTTGTCGGCAAACCCAATCATTACTTGCCCCCCCAGCAGCACTCACGATTCAACAAATGTATTCTACCTTACGAAAGATAAGGTATGCATATCATAATGATAGAATTGATACATAGAAAAACTTATTGCATCTGTCCACGTTCACAAAATGCTTAACGTTTCAAATTTGCCATTTAAGAAAAAAAAATTATTCCACCTTTAATTTTGCACATCAACTTTATCCATATAAGTGGGACCAAACTTCACTCACTACACAAATCCACTTAAAGTCAAAGACTCAAAGCATATTATTAAAACGCTCGCCGGTCAAAATGTCAAGTATTTTGGTGGACGGAGGGAGTAATAATTTCTGTCCATGGCCTATAAAAGAATTGCATGAAAAATCTCAGTTGTGTACCCAAAATTACTTTTCATGAACCTCAGTTGTGGTTCCCAAAATAAAAAGGATGAAGTATGCGTATTCCAAAATTACTTTTCATGAATCTTGGTTGTGGTTTCAACTTCTTCAGAGCAGCATTTGGGCTCTCATGTGGAGTGTAGAGCCATGAAATTGACTTTCCAATTAATGCCCTTATTTCTGGTTTTGATGAAAAATATTACCCAACTTTTGCCATGCTAGGTTGTACGTATTCAATACTCTATCATCTTGTAATAAATATCAATAATTTAAATACTTAATACTCTCTCTTCCTGAAACTGTTTTATTTTATTATTTTATAAAACAATGTGGTAGGGGGGGGGGGGACTTTTCCACTCTGTAATTTGATCTTCTGAAGTAATTACATCTTAGACTAGTTATTGCTCTCCTGAATTTCCTTTCAGTGTTGCTAGTTTTGGTAACTTTACCTCCTTTCAGATGGGAATTGGTTTTCTTAATTCCTATTGCTGAATATTACTTGATAAGGACACAAATGAGTAGTAAAATTTTTCAATGAAGATTAATAAAAATATCTTGGGTCACCCTTGAATGAAAAAAGAAAAATAAATGTCTTGGCACTCTTGGGTCACTTTTTGAAAGGGGAGAAGGAAATATCACATGGATGATTGGCTAGATAACCCTGTTTTACTGATCATGACCATGGGGCATCTGAGTCCCAGACTAGAATAGGACGCGGTGAAGTATAGAAGTGATATATGAACACACAAACTTAAAAAGATGGATAGAGTCCAACTTAGAGTTCAGATATTGTATAAAATGTGAACTGAAAAGAGTTCTCATTTTCAAATGATGAGAGATGTTAGATCAATCTGATTTCAGTTGCTTCATAATCTATTCTAACCTGCTATTTGTGGTGCATTTATAAAATTGATAATTTGATGGCTAGCTGCTGAGTTTCGTTTAGGTGTGTACTCTGCAATTTTAGTTTGCTAAGTTTCTTGTATCTGGTTGTCCTCTTAGGCTTTAGATTTGGTAGGCAGTTTGTGTTGTGATTTACTTTTTTGTTCGTTTGAACTTTTGATTTTCTCTTATGATGAATGTCTTCTTGTGGTACATTGAGAAGTTGCTTTGGAACTATTTTGATTTTTGTATATCAGCAAGTATGTGTTCCATGTCGAATTGATTTTAGATTTTTTATCTTTCCCTCTATATTCTATAAGCATCATCTACCTTTACATGGAATTTATCAGTGTCCAAACAGGTAGTGGCAGTACAAGCAGGAAGAAAAGCCTCATTGTGAATCTCATGTGCTCGTGCAGAGAAAAGGAGATGAAGTTTCTTGTCAGAACACTGGTACGGCAATAGTGATGCCCTCCTGATTTATGCTAGTATTTGTATTATTTTTAAACCAATACTTAAGGTCATAGAAAAAGATTCTGTAACAATTACAGGGAAAAGGTATATACTTGTTAAAAGGTCTAGTAAGAAAAATATTCTGTGTGTACACATGTATTTTTGTATAAACCAGAAGGGAAGACCGTACAAGATTGCATCTTCACTGAATTTGAAATTGCATGGCTGGAAAGATGATTAGAAACTGGAGGGTGCATTTAATGTTTTAGGTGGAATTAATATCTTTGTTATTTTGGACTTGTTGTCATTATGTTGATCTTATGTATATGGAATTAAAGTATTCTGAGGAGCAATCCCACACCCCCAAAGGAAAAAAATTAAAATAAACCAACAAGCTCTTTTTACGCCTCTATGTGTATCTTGTGTTACATGTTTTTATCATTATCTTTAGCTACACAGTGCTAATGACAATCATATTTTGCCTTAAAATTCTTTAATTGACATAGATTAGGAACTTAAGAATTGGAGCTATGATGCGGACTATTCTTCCTGCTTTAGCCCAGGCAATTGTGATGAATTCTGAAGGAGCATCTGAAAAGTTGAAGGAAGACATTCAGGTGTATTTTGTTTGAGGTTTTATATAGTACCACATTTACATTTTGTATCATGTTCTGTAATTTCTGTTCTACTCAATATCCTGCTTTATTATTTGATGAATCACCTTTTCAATGAACGGAATGCTGAATGCTTTTTGCTCAGATTTCTTCTTTTCCTCATTATTTTGATAGCGTCTCTCTAGTGCTGTGATTGAAGCATACAACAAAATTCCAAACTTGGTAAGTTTTTTTTTATTAAAACTGCTTAATTCTTTTTGTTACCATTACACTCTATTCCTGCATTTAGTATGGTTGGAATTCTGTGAAACAAATGAAATCTTGAACTGCCCATTTTTCATTTCTAGTAGAACTTCAGTTTAACAGATCTCAGTTATTCTTCACCTTTCGTTTTAAACAGCATAAAGATTGTCATGGAGAAGATATTTACCTGTTTCCATTCTTTATTATTTTCAATGATTAATATCTTTGTATATGGTTTTAGTTAGGGGTATCGAAACGGGTCGGGTCGGGTCGGTTACCCAAACCCGAAAATTTCATAATCTTAATATCCAGTCTTGAATCCAAATAATACTTCGGGCACCAGATATCCTAATCGGGTATTTCAGATCGGGTTTTTGGTAACCGAAATTATCAATTGAATTCTACTATAATAATTTTTGGAATTTTCTTGTCAGGTAATTTTAGGTAGTTCGATAGTCTGGGTAATTCGGGTACCTGAAATACCCGTTATAAGTTATAGTCATACATTGTTTGTTTCATTTTTTAAGTGTTCAATATTTATTTAATTATTTAATAATATTAAATGATTAACAAATAATGATATAAATAACGCATAATTTTATTCATAATAAATAATTTCAGGGTAATACCTGAACCCATTATACCCAAAAACACTAATACCCAATCCACCTAAGTTTATGGTACTCGGGTACCCAAACCCAATTGGGTATTTCAGGTAATACCCAAAAATCGAAAACCCCGGCTCGGCACCATTAGCTTTAGTTCTTTCTCTAAAGAACCTATTCTTGAGACTTTTGCTTTGTCCCCGTCATTGTTGGAAAAAATAAACATTTCGAGACCTGCTCTTAAAGAAATCGTCTCAAGGCCTAGGGCATATATTGTCTCCGTTGAGAGGCTAATGTCTTTCGTGTCTAGGCTTACACCTCAAGGCCCACCTCCTTAAGGCGGCTGAGACCTAAGCCTCGTTAATATATGCAATTAGGCTTAAATTTGTGATATTTTTGTGCTATTTTCAGATGAATTAACTTAAAATTGCAAATTTATCAATAATTGAACATAAAATAATTGAAGTTCAACCCTAAATGTTAAATACTTAAAAAAAGAAAGAAATAAAACACAGTTGAATTTGATGGTAGAAGATTAGCATGCATACCCACCACACTACTCTCATCATCTCCTTCTTCCTCGCCTACGTCCTCCTCCGCCCACCACCATTCCCAGCCACCGACACCAAAACCTGGGTGGTCAGCTGAAAAGGAGGTTGATAGAAGTTCCAGTGGTGTGATGATGATGAGTTAAACTTAGACTAGATGATATTATGATTTATGATGCTTAATGAATTATTTAAATCAGACCATGGTGCTTGATTTTAAACTCTTAATGACTTTAATTTGATGGTTTTTATATTTTTAAGATTATAACTTAAGTAATGGTTTGTTACTATATTATTTTTATAATTTATATGTTATATTTTTCAAGTCTGATGCTTACGCCTTGAACTGCCTCGAGGCGTACGCCTTGCGGAGACAAAATGCCTCAAGTATGCCTTCGCCTTGTACAAGATTGGTCACCGTTAGTGATTTTAGATGATAAGGAGGCACCGGAACAATTGTTATCCACTTGATTTGCTTATTTATTAGGATTCACATTTCAAAGTGTATGTACATAGTCTGATGATGTACTTGTGCATATGTACTACTCCCTCTGTCTCACTTCATTAGACCCATTTTATATTCAATTGAGTGTATTATTATAATCAAATGGGTCTAATGAAGTGGGACGGAGGGAGTACTATTATTTGGTTTTGCCTCTGAATTAGTCATTCCAACCAAAATTGTAATTCCATCATTAAGGCATGTGATTTATCATGTTTCTCATGTTTGTCTAATTATTTTCTGGAGGCTCTTATTGAATAAGGTAAGGTAGTTCCCTAAATTTTTATCTTGTTGGCTGTTGAACACATGCAGACATTTTTTCCAACTGTCACAAGGGAATTATATGCATTCTTCGTAATGAAGATATTCTGATCCTTTTGTTATTTCAGGATATGCTCATCCCATCCCTGATGGAAAAAGGGATCCAATTTTCATCATCTTCCATTTCAATGGTCCCTGGCATCCCAATCAAGCCAATGCTTGCCAAGTATAATTGTTACTTCCTTTGGGTTGGATATAAATTAGACTATTTCAAGCATCTATCTGCTAATTCTTGTGGTATCTTATCATAGAATTACTAATGGAGTGCCGGAGGTTCTGAAGATCTTTCAAAACCGGGAATTTACATGTGAATATAAGTCAGTTCTTTAAACACTATTTGATTTTTTTATTTTTTGTTGTACTTGTGAAAAAATGCAGTGGAGGTTGATGGAGGTTCTTGTAATTTGATACATCTAATACACAGTTTCGTTTTAGTGTCCATAGTGCTCAACTGATGTTGAAAATTAGTGTCATTCTTTTGAACTGAAATCATTTTAAAAAGCCTTTTGCAATATACTCACATTAGCTTCTCGATCCTTATCCGTCCCCCTCTACTGAACTCCGGCATTTTAGTCTAACTTGGGACTCTTGGGAATGATTTTTCCATCAGAACTTATAGCTTGCTTCTTTACTGAATTTATGTCCTTTTGGCTTTGGTGAGTTTGTCTCATGCCATACTTATCAGCTTGTATATCGTGTTTTATATTTTTGTTTCATTAGGACTTACGAGTCAAGGATTGTTTGAATATTCCAAGTTTGTGGCTACATTATATGCTACCTCCTATGCCCACCTTAAAAAAGAAAAAAGAAGATGCTTAAATTTCATGTCACACATTCTTCAATGGAGTTCAAATTAGCAATGGCTGAACATATGATTTCCATGTGTCATCTAGATATGATGGCCAACGTGCTCAGATACACAGATTAGCAGATGGTTCTGTACGTGTCTTCTCGAGGAATGGTGATGAAACCACATCAAGATTCCCTGATTTAGTTGACATAGTAGTAAACTCTTTTGCGCATGCGGCTGTAACATTTATTTTGGATGCTGAGGTCATTCTTCACTCACTCTACTCTTTATTTTTCAATTTTCTTTGTGTTCCTGTGCAGACACACCTGAGTTACGCTGCGTCTTTAGCAACCTGCAAATTCATATGTTCATTGATTGGCTTTAGATTTACAGGGACCTTGAGTTTGTATAACACGTAGCATCATTTTACTTTGAGTTCAGGTGGTTGCAATTGATCGAAATAATGGTCATAGGCTAATGTCATTTCAAGAGCTATCTACAAGAGAGAGAGGGAGTAAGGATTCCCTGATTGACGTGGATAAAATCAAGGTTCTCATCTTTAAAATAACGGTTTTGGCTTGATTGTCTATGTGTTTTTACCATTTTTTTCTTGTGATATGGATCTCGACTAACAACCAAAGAGAGGCCATTATTCGCTAAGAATCTCAATTTGTCTTTAAATACTACCTGCCACATCTGTTTAGATTCAGGGGCAGTTTTAGGGCAGTGCGAGATGGGCGACCGCACAGGGCCCCTGATCGTCGGGGGCCCCAAAAAATATTGTTCTTATATATATGTATATTTATATATAGGTATAATATTGATCCATGAACAAAAAAGATTTGTCGCTCAGGTGGTAGAGTACTTGCTTTATAAGTACATATGTGCGGATTGGGTTCGAATCCTAATGGATTATTTTTATTATATTTTTTTTAACACACTAGTATTCCTACATTAGTTAGATTTATAATGTTCATTAAAATTAAATTTAGTATTTAATGATTCTTAACTTTAAACTCTAGTATTTCTAAGTTCACCAGTGAATTAGTGTTATTAATTTGAGCTAGTGGTTATTTAAGTTATTGTATTTTTTATTTTCTTCCAATTTTATTCTTCGTCTTGCATCTTCTTCTTCGGCATGTTTGTTTCAGATTGTCATTGTATTTATGAAAAGTCTTTCCGGTGTTTTCATCTTCCGAACTAAGGGTGCTTTTTAAAATTAAAGTTACTCAAATTATATTTACGAACAAGTATGTCTCAAAAAAGATATAAAAAATATTTATCAAATAAAAGTATAATTAATAAAATAAAAACTTATATTAAAAATTTATTAATAAAAAATTAATTTGAAAATTTGCTCAAGGCCCCTTTTAAGTTTGCCCTGGCCCTGTTTAGATTGAATGCTTTAGAGGATGCAATTAAAAATTGGTGGTGTAGAAAAATCTCTTCTCTTGTCTTTCTTTAGCTTTTTTGGATGTGTCCATCCTGTAATGCATTTGAAAAGTCACCACTTTTATTGAGTGCCTTATCATTTATGTATTTAATTCTTACCTCTGAAATGTTTCCAATTGAAATGCTGAAAATGCTATTTTAATTATGAATAATTTTATGATTCATTTCAAAATAAATTATTCTGTATGGACTTGCATGAAACTCATTTTGAGTACGTTTTATGAAGATTTGTGTTGAGACCTTTTATAAGGGTCTTTTGTTTACTCAAAAACACTTATTAAGTCCACAGATAAATCGGTGAAAAGTGATCAGATTCAAGGTACAATAGATCAATACATGAAGGACTCAAATTCAATTATTTAACTTTATGTGATAACTTAAGCTAAGCGGGTTCCGTTACTCGAAAAGTCTCTCTTACATTTTTCAGTTTTATGCAAGTCTATAAGTCTGAACTCAAGCTGGCTATTATTGGGTTAAATAAATATGATTGCATCTGACACTTCTGTTTACACAGGTTGATGTATGCGTTTTTGTCTTTGACATCATGTTTGCAAGTGGAGATCAGTAAGTGCTGGAAAAAATTGATTTATGCTGATCATAACTGATTTAAAGACGCCTTCAATTGTCACTGAGATGCTCATACCTAAATTTTCTGATTTAGTCACAACTTCCTCATGATTTCATTTAATAGTCTGTGTTCGAACTTCGTGTTGTGTTCTTAGGGAACATTTCATTTCAAAAATTCTCAGGCTGTACAAAAATGTTAATGCAGGTTGTTGGATCAGCCCTTACGTGCAAGACGGAAATGTATGGACTTCCCTTTTTCTTATAGATGATTCTTACTGTTCTGCTGGACACTTGCCATTTCATTAGTTTGTAGCCTAATTTTGCACTCTCTTGGTGAATCAGATTTGAAGGATTTATTTGGTGATGAGAGACCAGGTTATTTTGAATATGCTAAAGAAATGACAGTGAGTTTTTCTCTTATTTTGATGAATCCATCAATATATTACACCGTTCCTATGAAGTCACCGAGCTCTTTTAGGTGGAGTCGGAAGATGCTGCTTTAAATAATGAAGCTACATCAAATAGGATGAGCAGTTTTCTGCAGGACGCCCTTCGCTCCTCATGTGAAGGGATTATGGTTAAATCTCTTGATGTGGATTCTGTGTATGCTCCGTCAAAGCGTTCTGATGCCTGGTTGAAGGTGTTATTTGTGTTTGAACAGTTTATTAAAATCTTTTATTACTAAAGACTTCTGGAAGGCTAAAACTCCACGACCAAATCATCTTCCATTCAGGTCAAAAGAGATTATGTTGAAGGGCTCAGTGATACCTTGGACTTGGTACCTATAGGTGCTTGGTATGGAAATGGAAGAAAAGCTGGGTGGTAAATAAAACTCTAACATCTCTCTCTATTTTTCTTTCTATCATTATGATACTAATCATCCAGAAGACGGTAATTATTTAATTATGTGCTGTACGTGTAAAAAGAAAACGGTAAGTCAAAATTATTTCCTTTTAGTAACTAAAAGTTCACCTGATGCTGCTACTCCATACGTAGCGGTTGAATAGATGAGGCATTTTGAATGTAGTGAAGCTAGTTCGTGTCTTCCTCACATATAGAAAAGAAAAGAATTATTGTTTCATACATGTTAAACTGCATTTTCCACATTGCAGGTTCAGTCCTTTTCTAATGGCCTGCTACAATCCTGACACGGAAGAATTCCAGAGTGTGTGCAGAGTCATGTCAGGATTTTCAGATGCTTTCTATAAAGAGGTATAACAAAAAGTAATCGTGTTACTCGTTTGTGTGATTTAATATTCGCCTCTGTTAGACTTGCACAATTTGGTCTCCTATAAACTCCATAGGATTACATTCTTTTATCCTTGCTTAAAATTCTACACTGTAAACCACTGTTTGAGGATGCATTTGAAAGTCTACTCATCATTTAGATCCGTGTATCTCTATTGTTATGTGATCTATTTATATGGTTATTAACAAATAACTAGTTGTGATCGGAATTTGCAGATGAAAGAGTTCTTTAGTGGGGACAGAATCCTTTTGAAAAAACCATCTTACTATCAAACAGCAGAGGCACCCGACATGTGGTTTTCTGCTGAACTTGTTTGGCAGATAAAGGGAGCAGACTTCACTGTATCGCCCGTTCATCATGCTGCCTTTGGTTTAGTTCATCCATCACGCGGCATTTCAGTAAGATTTCCAAGATTTATTCAATCGGTACCGGACAGAAAGCCTGAAGATTGCAGCACAGCTGCTGATATAGCTGACATGTTTAATTTGCAGACCAGAAAAATGGATGTATGAGGATAGAACAGATGATTTAGTTATTTGTACATAATTACTTAAATCTTTTTTTATTGCTTTACATTATACATATAGTATTCTGTACAGTTATTTTGTAGTAGGAGGTTGTCCTAACATGAGACCTGTCTGTCTTCTTTTCACTAATCTATATATCTATATCTATATTCTATATTAATATACTGAAGTGGAATCTTCCTCATTTCTCAATATAATTTCTTCTAGCAAGGATTGCATTATTGTATTATTTTTTTTCACCTTTTATATTTTCAATATTTCATATATATATGTGAATGATGTTCTTTTAGTTCTCTTTCTTCCTTACTACTTTTTACTTCTTTTTTATCATGACTAATGCTATGAAGTCTATTCGATTCCCATTTCCCAACACAATTTCTTCTAGCAAAGGTTGCATTATTATATAATATTTTTCATCTTTTATATTTCCAATTTTTCTTATATTTACATTAATGATGTTTTTTTAAAAAAAAATTGCATTAAATTTACATTAGATTATATAAATTATATAATCGCGTCATAAATGACTCAAACCAAAGACCTAAGCCTTGAGTATTAACTTCACTATCACTAAACCAATACATGCACTTTGAATGATGTTCTTTTGGTTATTCTCTTTCTTCCTTACTACTTACTAATGCTAAAAATAAGAATTGTAAAGTACTCGAAGTAGTTGAAAAATAATGTGTGATGACTTATTATTTCTGATTTTATTTATCATTTTCATTTTCTATTGTTGTTGAAGGTATATTAGATTCTAAAAAGAATATTGGCAAAATGATATTCCATTCATACCTATTAAATATATCAGTTTAAAGTATTTTTATGCATTCTGTTTTTGCAATAATGTGGATTTTAAGTAACTTTTAAATTTTTTTCATTCAATAAAATTATATAGTACATATTATAAATATAAATTTTTTATTCCGAATTATTGCGGCTCAATATGTTACTCTTTCTTTTAGCATGAAGGAGGTTGCATATATTAAAAAATGATAGTTCTACCATTAAATCTTTACATACAAATTTTAAAATACAAATTATAAGACAACATGCACGACATGAGTTCTACCATCGTATAATTTTAATTAATGATTAAAATTAATTAAATTTAATATAAATATTTTACATTCATCAGTACGATATACTGAAAATTTGGTATGATATCGATATAAAAATATTTTATACCAGAATTTTGGTATTTTGAACTCTTCCATATAGTAAATTTATGTTATTTTCTTATACTGTATTTTTGGTATGTTATACTCCATCCGTCCCACTATTTCCGTCATCTTTTATTAAAATAATACACTCATCTCAATATAAAAGAGGACGGAAATAGTGGGACGAAGGGAGTACGATTGTCACAGCCCCAATTTCCAAAGGACAGATCAATCAGAGCGTGACTGTGAATTGAAGAAAGAACCGGAAAAGAAATGGAAATAACAGGAACAACAATGGTAACTGAGGAGTAATACTGAACAAATGTGTGTTGTCATAGATTTGGAGGAAACTTTGTAGCCCAAAAGCTCAATCCTAAAAGGAGTTAATAACATTCACGAAAGGTTCAAAATGATAAAGAAGTGTAATGAAGTACTAAGGTACAATTCGAAGGTTCTAGTTTTTGGAAGACAAACCAGATAGCCAAAATCAACAGAGGACAAAGAAATGCAGCGGAATAGTGAAATCTTCACATATAAGAAATCTTCACTCAGCACCACTGCCACCACCCCATCGCTCAACCTGCAAGTGTTTGGAAAAATAAGCAGGGGTGAGTACTTGATGTACTCCGTGGGTTATGCCGAAAACAAACAGTTATTGATCATGCATTATCACAGTATAACACAAGTATTTTGAAATAACCTGTGAACACAAAACATCATTTGATTTTACCAAAAGTTGGAGCGGCCACTCTCTTTTCCATGTGTCTCATCCATATCTGTAATCAATGCTGGTGAGCAATATTCCCGCTCCCCCAGACATAATCAATGATAGCAACGCTGTGAGCAAAGTTACTGCTTCCCCAGACGTTAAAAATGGTAACAACGCTGGTGAGCAATGGTTCCACTCCCCCAGACGTCGACCAATAGGTGCCACCGGATCGGTCAATACTGACACACAGTCCTATGTGGACCGGTCCGTAATGACTCACGATCACACTCCCCATGTGTACACTAACCTTGACCAACACATGGCTCAAGATCCGATCGTTATTCACAAGTTGACCAGTTCGCAAACATGGCTCGACACAGATAGAAATCGCACATAAAACATAAATAATTTTATGCATGTCAATCATTTCACATTTTCGCAACATGCTTTAATAAAGCAAAAATATAGTTCATATAGTAAACCCACCTGGAATCCCGTGCTAGATAGCAAACCTTATACTCCTTCTGGTTTCTTGGTTGTCACTCTCTTGATAAACCTTCAAGTAACGTTTCACATTTAGAGTCGTTTGCTGATAACGTTTATTGCCTCAAGACGAAATGATCAAATTTAATTTGTAGGGTCTATGGTTTAATATTCGTTCTACTAAATCAAACGAAACTTTAGGTTTTTGAAACTTCGTTCAAGGGAATTAAATATTTACTAATTCGATAACTAATTAATTGCTTTCTTGCAATTAATGTAATTGAGACAATTAAATCCGACATGAGAATCGGAAATTATTGGGATATTCTCATAATTTGATATCCTGAGAAAATGTTCATGTCTCGTCTCAAATTAATTTAGATTGACTAAATTAATTAAGTATCATAATTATTAATTAATTAATCGCAGTTAATCATTAATAAATAAGATGTAAATAATCTAAATAATAATTAATCCTAATTAATTAAATATATCAAGTACAAAAAAAAATTTAGGACGAAGCCTTAATTAATTATAAAATAGTAGTTCATTATCAATTTATTGGATCTAATCCAAAATAAATATTACACAGAGTCCACAACTTTAATTCAGTCCAACTAAAATTTATATGGCCCGACCCATAGAATAATTTAGTCGACTTGGCCCGATAGGTAGCCCAAAACACGGCCAACCTTTTCTTATTTTCAGATTTTGAATAAAACTTTTATAACTAAAATTTTATTCCACAAATAATAAATAAATAAATAAAATTTAAAACTATACTTTATATAAATAACATGACTAATTAACCACATGTGCTCGATCATAACTATCAATATAAAGGGTGGTTTTAAGTGAAACCGAAACATGTTATAAACTAATGTGCATCCATACTACATACATATAGAAAATCAGATTCATTGGAAAAAAGGGTTGGGAGATATGACCTCCCAAAGTTGGCTACTTAAAGTGTTGGATAAATTTCTGGAAATTGACAGATTTTAGGTGGTTTTTCATGAACTTTGAAGGCTCCCAACTTTCAATTCATAGATCACATGGAGATGAGCTATATCATTATAGAAACCTTGTAATGTTGGCTATCTAAGTGAAAAGAAAACACTCAAAAATACTGCTTTATCAGGGAGATATGAATCGTCAAACTTGGGTTCCTGAAACAGTCACAGAGTTGTCTCTGCGCAGCAAACTTTGAAAATTCATCATAAATCATAGAAAACTCCGATTCAATCGATTCAAGTTGGAGAATCACCCTAACTTCTTCTAGTTTTAGTTTCAAAAATTTAAACATAGAGGCATACCATTTAATTTAATGAACGAACCATTCCAGCTCTAGTCCCAGCAGAACCAACCTCCGAACAACCTCGAATAAGTCCCGAACCACCCTGGACAGATCTCGAATAGCCTCGAATAACCCCGAATCAGCCCCGAACGGCTCCAGACGTTCCGAACAGTCCCGAACCAAACTTCTTCTTGTTATGGTTATGGAAAGAATTGAATAGAATCAGTTGAAGAATGGAGTCTTGGTTGACGAGGGTCATCACCTTAACGGGTTTGTCTTGTACACGAAAAGCTCCACTAGCCGTCTCATGATGCAGTCGCCGCGCTGGCGAAGCCCGCCGCTGATGTGCCTCTACAGCAGCTGACCGACCGACCTCTGCAGTCGTCGCTTGACATCTTCTGCAGTAGGCCAGCCACTCACAGAAATCGTTGCCACCTTCTGCAGGTGCTGCCTAGTCCCCAAAATCTATTCCGACTTCAAACAGGCCTTCAATGGCCCAAAGGCCGGTGCTTCATCACGTTGCCACCCTTGCTGCACCCTGTCTGGTTGGTTTCAGAAATGGAAATGAACTGAAATATTGTGAAGTGTTGTTGTTGATGTTGGTATGCTCTTCCTTCACCCCCTTTCTTCCTCTGCTTCCCTCCTTCTGTTTCTCTTTTATTTTTCTTTTGCAGGAGTGATGTGGTAGTGATTATAAGATTTGCTTATGATATTTGAATAATGAGAGAAGTGGCTAAAGAAATGTCACATCCCCATCTCACTTCTCTAAGTAAAATTGGGGAAACCGTGACTAACAGGGAAAAACGGATAATGAAACGAAACGAAAATGTTTATAAATGAATGAAACGTGGAACGAACAACAAAGAAGAAGATTTCGATAGAGTTGTGTGTCACCAAAATCCAATACATCAACGAAATCTTAAAGTTCGAAGTCAACGGAGTTTAACACATCTAGAAAACACGGAGAACGAGTACAAGTCTGAAATACATGGTTCAACACGAATAAGATAACAGTTAAGTTCTTAAAGTTTAAATAATCTGGCAGCGGAAACTGGATCAATATCTAGATTTACATGTATGACGACATATAAATCACCGAGAGTAAAACATTAAGAGTTCGACAAAAACCACCGCTGAGCCTTCCACTTCGTCATCACGACTTAACCTGCACATTTATAAATACATGCAGTGCTGAGTACGAAAGTACTCAGTAAACACATGCTGAAATCACATTCGTACCGATATATTTGCAATTGCCGTAACACAGTGCAACATAGGGATTTTTTCACTAAAGAACCTATGTTCACTGAAATTCTTGTGATCTTAAAAGTTCGACTGCGCAGTCTAAGTTCTGGAGTAATCATACATATCTGTAATTCTGGGTGTCGGGAAAGTGGCCACTTTCCGCGAACACTGAACCGGCCAACCCGCTAAGATGACTCACGGTTCTGGTGTACACTAACCTTAAAAGATATAAATCTTTAAAGGTCCGAAATCGATTAATTGCTCAACAGATACGCATCATACCAAAATATAAAATATTTTCGACAATGCAATACTTCATAATATTTAAAATTCTAGAGCATTCTAAAGCGAAAATCATACTTTGGTACAACGCATACAATTTTGATTGGTAAAAGAAAGCCTACCTGATATGCCTCCTCGTCTAACGAAATTCTGATTTAGATCGACTGGGGTTCCCCTTCGCTGATCCTTAATCGAAATTAAGAGGAAAATACTCTTCGTGAGTATTAATTTGTCTTATCTAAACAAAACGAAATAATATGCTATTATTTCGTAATCTATTCTAATTATTACTCAATTTAGAATCGAGTTCTAGTAGTTAATCCATCTCATTATTGAAGAGTTCCAATAGTTATCTACTTATCGAATTTCTTTATAATATTCTCTAAGTCATTCTATCTAATTAAGGTACTATAATTAGTCGAGATAACTTACTCGAAATAGTTTAACAACAGGGATTAATTATTCAAGATAACTTACTAGAATTAAATAAATTCTAATTTGAATGCTTAGTCAAAGCTCTAATGGTTAGTATTAATCTATTTAATACCAATTAAGGATTTCATAGCCATTAAGAATATTATTACAAAATTCATAATTAATGGATCTAAATTTTATGGGATTAAATCTAACTATTTATAACTAATCCTTTTAATTACTATCTTAATCCAAAGATTAATTAAATCATTATAAGAGATAACCAACCCATCCCTTATACCCATTCTGGGCCCATTTAATAGGTCCATAACTTCATTAAAAACGAGCCCATTCTTAATAATGTTGTTCAGCCCATTAGACTTTAATTGTTTGGTCCGTTTGTTTTATTTATTCTGGGCCCATTCGATTTCTATTCTCAGCCCAAACGACACTTCCGTTCTTAACCCATTTTGCTCAATTCATTACATACAGGTCAACCCTAGTTCACACGCCCGAGTCGCCCGACTCTTCTATTTCTCCCTCGTTTGCTCGTTCCTGCCTTTCCTCTTCGTTCTCCCTTCCTGCTCGACGCCTTTCCTTCTTCTTCTTCTTCTTCTTCTCGTGCTCATTGATCTTTACTTCTTCTTCCCCTCGACTGTGAGGTAAGGTGAACTCCTCTTATCCCCTTTTCTTTTCTCCTTTACTCTACTTCAGATTCTGTTTTCGACATTTATTAATCCAATTTTTGATTTTTAGGATTTTCATGGTTTTAAAGTCTTCAAAATTAAAACGACCCAGCTTTTAAATTCTCGATCCTTAACTCTTTACATTCCTACATTTCTAGTTTTCTTCCTATTTTTATCTTTGTCTTCTGTTCTGGTTCTGATTATAGTGGAAATTACAGGGTGAGGTTCTGTGACAACAACCATTTTAGTGTTATACTACTGGAAGTAACAAAATTCTTACCCTTTCTGTACATAATAACAAAAATTGGGTTGTCTTAGCGTGTTTTAAGTTTCTGCGTTGCTTATTATTATTCTGAATTGTTTTCCTTTCTTCTGCATGTTAATTTACTCTTGGCGCTACGGTTTCTTATGGTGGAGGGAGTGTTCTGCCGAGTCTTGGGTTGAGCAGTCATCCTTATAAGCTAAGTTCTTAGCCTAATTTCTCAATACATTGTTTTCCCGTTATAGCTGTATGCTTTCTGTAATGTTTCAATTTCGTAGTGTTCTTGATTTTAGTCATGATTTATGTTTTGGTTTCAACTAAGCATGAATTAATACTCTAAGTTCCTTATATAGCCACTGCTTGTCTCTTATGTTTTAAGCTATAGCATCTATGTTCTGAACCTGGTAGTCTAAGCTCAGGCATGAAGATACGAATATATATATGTTTATGTTCTGTGCTATAAGTCATACTATGTTCTAAATTTATGTATTTTTCTAGAGTGCACGAGAGTGTACATGTTCTAGATTCTCAAGGCACAAAAATGGCATTTTTTTTTTAGAAGTCTGAAGCATAAACAACATATGAAAACATACTTTGCTAGCCTAAACATCTTCTTACGCATGTTTCTGTTATTCTGGCCTTAGCATGTATCTGTTCTAAATAAAGCATGGAACGGTAGATTCTATATATGTGTTTGTGAGGGTCTGCATATACCATAATTGCTTAGAAGATTTATAGAAGGCTGAAAACATTCTGTAGTTTAGATTTAGTGGTTCTAACAGTTGTAGTTCATGGATTTAGAATGCTATCTTTGTTCTAACCTAAAGAAAAAAATAAAAAGAAGATACTTACTTTAGATAATTGGTTAGGGATTTCTCTGGTGTCTTTTCTGTAAAAAAAACGAAAAGGGAACTGATTGAGTTGCGTACTTATCACCAAGCTGAAAGGTTGGAATTTCTACTTACCTTACTGATTCTCAACTGGGATTGGGGTGAGAGAGGCTTTTCTCTTGAATGGATGAAAGCTCCTACGTGTGTGTTGAAATGGTAGAGAAAGTAAGTAGTAAGGTAGGATATAAAGAGTGTTTTGGGTGGATTTGCAAGGTATAGAGGTCTCTTTAATTTGGACATGACTGCCCCAAGCACTTGAGTTCTCAACATATAACACAGCCTACTTTAATTACTCCTGTCCTGAATCTTGACTTTGGGCTGTCATTAGTTTGATGAATCTTCTTTCCTTGCAGGTGTAATGTGAAAAGAAGATGGTGGTGTGACAAGCAGCCATTGTTCCTTCCTGTTGTTGCTGCCCGTCCCTTCCTTCTGTTTCCTTCCCTCTACTTCTGTTTCTTCCTTTGGGGTTGCATTGAAGTGTAAAAGATTTGGGATGGAAGACAAAATCTTATATTGATGCCTAGTATCTACTAGGTGATTCCTGCCTATTTGCAAGACTTAGGAATGCAGACACAGTAATTATAGTCTTCATATTGTATAGACTCATAAATGTATCACTTAGTTTCCGGTTGAAACATGACTCCTAGTCTATGATCACCCTCTTACCTATCTTGCAGCCTGAACATATATATATATATATATATATATATATACAACTTTCTGTACCTGAATAAGTATTTAAACTTACTGTGCGTGTTTCTTACTTTAGAAACAAAGAAATGGTTGGATAAATCTGTTCATAACACTTGTTCTCTTTACTCATAAAACCTAAGTGATAATTCTCTTAATATGGATAATTTGCATCATACTATATATCTTATTTAAAAAAAAATAAAGCCCAACATACTATCTTATATACTACCCATAGTTACAATTCTATTATCCAATTAAAAACAACTTAAGTACATGATCAACGAATCATTAATGTACCATAATCTTATAAGTTTACCAAGTCACTAATAATTATCTAATCAATCGATTAATAAGTATCTAAACTATAAACCTTCTCATACATCATTTAAACTAGCTCACATAATAACTAACATACACAACGACTATAATGTACACGAAAACAATTGCTACTAATATCAATTAGCTAATCGACATTTCAATATATCTAACGAAATTTTATTATCGCAATTTCTGATACATGATAATTTGGAAAATTTCACGGGCCATTACAAGAAATAGTCATGACTAGAATGTGGTTGAATAACAAGCCACATACAACAATATGTGTGGATGGGGAAAAGCCACATGACAAGGCTTATATATAATTTGCTTGTGAGTTCCTATAGAAGATTGATAAGGTGTAAATTATTCTAATGTATTATGTAATATTGAACTCGCATTATACAATTGGGTTTTATACACTTTGATTTGTATTTTATAGTTGGGATCTTATGTTTATGTGAAGATTGTTCAAAACACTAAGTTCAATAGCATTTAATCACAAAATATTTTGTGATTTAATAATTTAGACCCAAAAATAATAATAATAAATAGCAATCTAGGTTGGACATATATATCGAATTTAAATTAGAGAATACATAAATTTCATCAATCTCGAGAAATACTTATCTCAATTAAAACTCAACAACGGAGTTTTGAAATTTCTATGAATTTGATAACATATTTATAAGAAAAACCAATAGTTCTTTCGAATTTTGGAACGGGACATTACAACGATTCAGCAAAAGAATTTAATATATTATATCGACCCATCCACCCCTAATATATGTTATCACCATGTTATTTGGTCACATGAGATTTGGAGAATAAATTTTATAGCTTCTATGAACTTTATTCAAAACAAATATTAGTAATAATTTTTTTAATCAATTAATTATGAAATGAAAAAAATATAGAAAAAATAAATGTTATCACCCCTAATATATTATATCGACCCATCCACCCCTAATATATGTTATCACCATGTTATTTGGTCACATGAGATTTGGAGAATAAATTTTATAGCTTCTATGAACTTTATTCAAAAAAAATATTAGTAATATTTTTTATAATCAATTAATTATGAAATGAAAAAAATATAGAAAAAATAAATTGTATATAAGCAAATATGACAAAATATGACATCTTATGAATGTTCATACTTATATACGAATTATATATATATTTTTGGTGATATTCATATTATTTCACAATTTACAAAATAACTTTGACCGTGCATCTCGGGAGTAATTTCTAGTTAATATAGAGATCAATTCATTTAAATTACATTTGAAAAAAAAAATATTGAACAATAATATTACAAATAAATAAAAAATAAAAGATAAAACAATTCCAACCAACTAAATTTATATGTAAAATGAAATGAATAAGCAATATATCAACTTAACATGATAATGATATTATCAATTTTAATTTTAATTTTTTTAGATTTATGGACCCAAAATTTGCCTTCCATGTGTTAATTATTTTTGATATCGTTAGCCATTAGAAAATATATACTCCATTCGTCTCATTTAATTAGACCCACTTTGATCAAAATTGTAAGAGTTTTTTAGTCAAAGTAGGTCTAATTAAATGGGATAGAGAGAGTAATAAATTATTAGTTTAAATTTAATATTTAAATTAGAGTGATAGTACCGTACAATCAAATAATTATTCTTTCATAAAATATTTCAAATGATTATTAAAAAAAATATATTCTATTACAATTAGAAACATTGCGGTTGGATTGTGGAACATGGAGAACCGAGCTGAATACACAATCGTAAGATCAGACACGTATCGCCTTCACTGGTGTTGTAAGGTGTCTGAAAGATGCCCATTCGTTTTGCATGCTCATTGTCATGGAGGTTGTTGGGTTGTATCTGAGTTTTGTGTTGAGCACACTTGTAATGATAATAGCACACATCTTGGTCCGAAAAAGGTCAACTCAAAGGTGATTGACGCATTCTTTGCGAAGAAAATGCGAAATGTAAAAGATATTATTAGACCGAAGGTTATTCAAGAGGAGATACGGAGGTGTTTCGGTATGGATGTCACGTACGATGTTGCACTCAGAGGCAGAAATCATGCTCTGGAGATGATTTACGGTAAGTACCATGTATCATTTCAGTTGTTGCCTGGATATCAACATATGTTGGAAGTGATGAATCCAGGTACGATCACTGATCTTGATGTCGGCCTTGACAATAGATTCAGACATCTGTTTATCACTCTTGGAGCTTGTAGAGCGGGGTTCAGCTTGTGTATGAGGCCCGTGATAGTTGTTGATGACACTCATTTAAAGGGGAAGAACAATGGTATTTTATTTGTTGCAGTCACGAAAGATGCGAATGAACAAATTTACCCATGAGCATTTGGGATTGGGCCGATCAAAAATCACGAGCCTTGGATTTGGTTCCTTACTAAAGTCAAAAGATCTTTTGGTAGTACGCCAAACACATTGATCGTATCCGATCAACATGTGTCAATTGAGCATGCCACGGGTATCGTATTTCCTGAAGCAACACACGGTTTATGTTACTATCATCATAGCGGCAAGAACAAACGGTTTGGAAAGACCACTGTTGGTTTATTTCAGAGAGCTGCTTACACATACAAGCAGAATGAATACCATAAAAGAATGAGCGTCATACAGGCTTCGAAGCCTGCGGCTTATGAGAAGTTGATGAGTGTTGGCCCCACCAAATGGGCTCGATTGATGTGCCTAGTGCGAAGGTATAGCTTCTTGACATCTAATGTAGCTGAAAGCTTCAATAAGTCACTGTTATGGGCTCGACGTCTACCTATTTGTTCTGTTGTGCAGACAGTGAGACTTGCGTTGGAAAGTTGGTTCAATGATAGACGTCAGAAAGCTGCCCGTGATCATCAAGAATACCCTGAAGAGGTTATACGAAAGGTGCGTCTACAAATTGATAGATCTCGTGCGTACAACGTAGCTCGTGTGATGCTAATACCTTTAAGGTTGAGACGAGTACACGATCAATAACGGTTGACTTGAATGCATGGAGTTGTGAGTGTATGGAGTTTCAGTTCGATCTCATTCCTTGTTCTCATGCGGTTGCAGCAATTCAGTAAGTATAATATTTTAATAATTAGATTATCATATATGTAAATTAATTTATTACATTGTCAAATGATAGTATTTTAAAAATTTTCAGGAATGCCGATATGTCCATATCTCAATTCATAGAAAACTTTTACAAACGGACATCAATGGAGGACGCCTACAGAGTACACATTGCACGTGTTCCTCAAAAGAATAATTGAGTTCTACCAACTAATGTTGCAAATAGAGAACTTTTGCCAAATAAAGCCATAAGACTGCCGGGTCGACGTCGACAAAGTAGACGTATCAGGAGGAGAAACATTTGGAAGAAGTAGGAGAGGAGGTCGAAGATGTCCTCACTGTGATATGACAGGACATACGGGTCCGAATTGTCCCCAATTAGATGATGATGAGTAGTAAAAGACTTATTTCATGTTATGAAGACTAATTTATTGTGTAATTTGTTGTGAAGACTTATTTGATGTTATGAGGACTTATTTCATATTTGAAAAATATTAACTATATTCTAATAAGAATATATATGTGTGTGTGTATATATATATATTTAATATTTTAAAATATATATATATTCAATATATATATTCTAATAAGAATATATATATATATTGCATATTTGAAAATATATTCAATAAATATATTCTAATAAGAATATATTTATATATATTGAATATCATTTGATGATCATTAATTTGATAAGTCACCAAATGACATGATCATTATATAATTTGAGAATGTATAATAAGTCACAAAAATTAGATGATCATTAATTTGATAAGTCGCACAAATTTAAATTTTAAAATCAATTACACAAATTAAATATGCTACAAGTGACAAGAGCACGATAAGTTATTAATATTTGCCGACCCCCACTCAACTGTAGGCCATCCACTGATAATTTGCTCCACTGTTATGCACGCTAATGACCCACAACTATGACTATCTGTTTGTCTGAATTTAGGAGCTTCATCTGCATGGCGCCAAGTGAACAACTCTCTGTATCTAAATGTGTTGTAGTTATAGTACATCCCATGTAGCATCGTCGCTGAAACACCATAAACCAGTGGTCTCAGTGCCCTCATCCTCGCCTGTCGAACCTCTTTCGTAATTGCATGCCCATTAGAGTCATACAATGTCAGTGTACGACTGTCATATCAACAACAACTACTACAAAATGATTCATTACTAGAATCGGAAATATTATCTACAATTATTAATACACAACACAATTAGTAACATATGCAATAATTATAAAATAACTTATGAAAAAATAAAAACAACAAACTTCCTTCTGATGCATCCCACCATGCACTACCAGTAGGTCCATAAGTAGAACCCCGCACAACCATTGACTTAACGTCCAATTTTTTTTAATGTGGGAATCCAATGCTCCCCTTCTAACCAATTGCAATGAACGACTCTCGTCCACAAAATTTTTAAATTCAAATACTAATTTTCCCTATAAAATATTAATATGAACATTAAGATAATAAATAAAAAGTGAAAATTTAACTATATTAAAATAATAATAACTATATCCTAATTAAAAAGTGAAAATTTACTTAAAAAGAAATCAGATTTGCATATCACTGTTTTTCCCTTCGTGTTGCTCGGAAACACCCACCAATTGTCAATGATCCTTTTTTGGAGTATCATCATGTACAAATCTACAGTCTATATAGAAAAATATTATTATAAAACAAATTGTATCACATAAATCACCAAATCAATATAATTAATTAAGTAAAGTTACCTCTACATAGAAATCTTCAGTCATGTTGAGCATAAGCTTGAAATCCGAAACAGTGACAGGAGCTCCATTTCCGGTGAGTGTAACTGTCGCAACGTCGGATTTCTTCATAAAATACAGCAATTGTTTTACACACCACCTAAAGGAAATGGAGGGGAACCCTAACGGACTACCGTAGGCGATCCCCTCTTCGGATTCCACCGATCCCTAATTATTTAAATAATTAATTAAAAATACGAATATTAAAAAAATTAAAATCAAATTAAATTATATAATTGTAGAAATACTTGTCTCATATTAGATGTGGAATGACTGTAGGTCACAAAAGGAGCATTGATCACCGGGGCAACATGCACGTCCAACGTCGAATATCGACCGGCTCCCATGGGTGCAGATGATGGAGGGTATGATTGCACAAAAGTAGGCAGCGTGAAGCCCAAACCCAATGGCTGGTGAGTATAGTCCTCCGGGGCTAACTCAGTGTGTATCGGCTCGTGAAATGTAGTAGATGGCCGAGCAGAATCATCATCCACGTCAGTAGATGGCCGAGCAACATCGTCAGTGGCACGAGACGGACGAGCGGAGTCTGTAATGGGAGGACTACGTCTCCATGTATCTATCACCGGAGAACTGCGTCGTGATCCGCCGCATCTCATCATATCAAACATCCCCTGCATCCACTTCTTGAGTCTGTTCTCAGAAGTTCTGATCTCTGACGTATACCTCCTCTCAGAAGCCTGCAACTCCTGTCTGTGCCTCGTCTCGTAATCCTGAAGCTCTGCCCGCACACGTGCCTCGTGTGCACTCATTTCAGATCGTACGACCTCTCGCATACGTGCCTCTAATGGCTTTGGTCTCGGAGGCCCTTCGCTGCTACTCGAAGAAGAATCAATCCTAGGCATGCGGGCACACTTTCCGTGTCGGTACGACTTCGAGGAGGGCGAGATGTGTGGTCGGTGTGCTCATCGGGCTGCTCATCGTACTCCGAGTAGATCGAGCACCATGTACCTCCTCTACAATAACAGGTGGTCGTGTACGTCGAACACGACGCTGATCACCTAAAGTGTGCTCGGTCCTCGCTGTAATGTTCGTCGGAGGAGCATACGGTACCGCCAACGAATTTGGTGACTCCAGTGATCTCACGTAAGGCAGGAATTGCTCGGCCTTCTCAAGAACGATGTTTGACCACGTATAGCACTGCAAAAAATTAAAAAAATCATCAATTAATTAACATATTAATTAAGTAAATTAAATTCATATATTGAATTAAAATAAAAAAAATTTACTTACACCCAACTCCATGTAGAAACTCTAGATGTCTGCTGATGCCGGAAGATCTGGAGTCTTTCGAAAATTCTAGCGAAGACATCTTGGATATAATCCGTCACCACGAGGCTTCCCAGCAGCCATCCCTAGCCCGGGAATCACCTCAAATTCCCAAATCATCAACACCCAAGAAGGACCGTAGAAATGATATCTCGAATTGTCCAAAATTTTTCTCATATAATGCCGGAGAATCTTGAACGAATGTGCTCCCCACGGGTACTCGTAGAATGAGTCCATGCCTGAGGCCAACGTCCACAGTCACGGGAAGACTATCTTCTGAGCGTCATGCCCGAAGATGAATATAGATGCAATCAGCATGTGGGCCACGACTACGTACATGTCATCCTCCTGGGGAATACTGTGCTTCCAGAAGCGCCTAAGCAAATCCGCTCCGGATAAATGGCCGCCGCCACATGCCATCTCGAAAAGCTAAAGGCCTCTAGGATCATGGGGACGAGTGCTGTCGAAATTAGGGCGCCCAAATCTCAACCCCGTGATTAAGGCGTGATCATGTACCGTGTACTGAACATCCCTCCCGTTGATGTGGAACCAAATACCGGTACGGGACCAAATGCAAGGAGAGGCTAGGCCGTGTAGGGCTGCAGAACAAATGTTGCTCGGTGTCCACCTTATATAATGTCCGGAAGGGCCATTCTGAAACCTATCGAGCAGATCATGTCACGACCCACCTTCACTAACTTGTAGCAATGATGGGTATAACCGTGACTCGGGAATAGAATATAGAAATGAATAAGAATAATGGGTAATAGCTCGAAGGTGAATACATGATAAGTACTTCAATGAATAAGGTTTCGTGCACGAAACAAAACGTCTAGAAATACTAAATACTGAAAAGAGTGTTTGCAGCGGAAACTGGATCATTTTCTAAGTCTACATGTATGAAGACATGTAAACCCCCAAGAGTTAATGCTAATTGAGTTCGACAAAACCATCGCTGAGCACTCCTCCTTGACATCACAGCTCAACCTGCACATTTAAAAATACATGCAGGGCTGAGTACAAAAGTACTCAGTAGACACATGCCGAAATCGCATTCATACATATATAATTGTCATTGCCATATCACAGTGAAACATAGGGATTTTGTCTGAAAGAAACCTATGTTCACTAAATTCTTTTGTGGGATCTAAAAGTTTGACTGGCCAGTCTAAGTTCTTTAGTAATCAATCATATCTGTAATTTCTGTGTGCCGGGAAGGTGGCCACCTTCCACGAACACCTTGACCGGCCAACCCGCTAAGATGACTCACGGTCCTTGTGTACACTAGTTCGAGTGGAGACGCTAATCCACTGGAACCCGAATTCGATTTCATAATCATAGCAGATATGTATCATACAAAACATAAAACATTTATGGCAAGACAATACTTGAAATATCAATTTCAATTCAAAAGCTATTTGAAAAGAAATAACATAAATGCGGATAAACACGCATATTTTCTTTTAGTAAGAAAGCCTACCTGAATGCTTCCTTTGTTAGGATCTCTCGTTTAGTATTTCCTTCTTCCGTAACCTTAATCGTAATTAAGAGGAAGATGCTCCTTGTGAGTATATAAAATCTATTTTATCTAAATAAAATGAAATAATATCTAATTATTTCATAAATTATTCTAATCCTTTGCTCGACTAATATTCGAGTAGTTAAAAATGTCTATAACTATTCTCATAGGATTTTAAATCAATCTTTGATTTATTAAATCCTTAATAATTTTATTTGTTTTACCCATTTAATTTAATAATGGGTACTATAACTATTCAAGATAATTCACTTGAATAAATCTTAATCTCAAGCAAAAATGCTAATTAATTCTCTATTGGATAGTATTAATTTAAATAAATTCTAATTAAGAATTTAATATTCATTGGAATATTACTACTAATTCCCTAACTTAATTGATCAGATTATTGGATTTAGTCTATCTATCCAATCCATTTAATTACTAATCTTTCCAAAATTTCAATTTATTAATCCAATCTTTAAGAGATAATTTAATCCATTCTAAATATTTTAATCTGGGCTCATTTTACATAATTAAATAGGCCCATTCTGAATAATCACTTAGGCCCGTTTGGTTTCTTCCCTACGGCCCAATAAATTTTAATTCCAGCCCAAATTAACCATCTATTACTTCAGCCCACTATTAAATAAATTTCGGCCCGTAATATACAATTTACCCGGCCCATTCGATTTATTTTAATGCGGCCCAGTAGATTTTAACATTAATCGGCCCATTTTATTTCATCCATACCCGGCCCAAACTTAACCCTAAACTACCCCAAACCCAGACACAACACAACACCATCTTCCTCCCTCTCCTCTCTCGTTTCTGTCGTCTCTACACAGAAAACTCAGCCCCTCCCTGTGTTCTGTCTCTCTCTCGCTACTGTCTCTCTCCCGTTCTCTTCTCTATGCTTCCCTTTTCTCCCTTCTCCGACTCTCGGTCGTTCTCTTTCTGCTCCATCTCTCTCTCGACGCTTTCTGTTCCCTCGATCTCTCTCTGCTCACGCTACTGTCGCTGCTCTATCTCCCTCGCGGCTGTTCTCGGTTGAGAAGCTCACCGGAGCCTCTTTTCCCCAAAGGTAAGGTCAAGTCTATACATATATGTTCTTATATTACTCGATTTGAAATCTGTATGTTAAATTCCAATTGCTTTCTAAGATTTTTAAAAATCTCCCTAACCCTATCTCTTTGATTATGGTTTGAAACCTAATTCTAATACTTTCAATTTCTTTTCTGAAGCAGGGACGACGTCTAATGTCGCCTCCCTCTGCTCCCGTTTCTCAGCTGAGCAATTGAACGGCGAGGAGCTCACCGGAGGAAAGCAGCATCGGTAAAAATCCTATCTTCCCTTTTCTAAATTTCCAGTTTTAAAATTTTACAAATCTCAGTTCTATAAGTCACTAATTTTCCTCATTCCTTCTTCTATCTCTGTATTTTAAAGTCCCAAAATTTGTGTCTGAATGCTTGAAATTCTGAGAATTTAGACTAGTAAATGACAAAATTTTACCTTTTATGATTTTCTTCTTTACTTACTCGAGTTGTAAATTTTTTTTTCTTTTTAATTGGAAAGGTGAGGATTTGGGTTCGTTTGAGGGTTTCCTCACTTCGGCTCCACTGTCTTGCTGGTCGATCGAACCCTTGTGGCAGCAGCTGAGTCTCCTAATACTCATAGATGTGTTTTCTGTAGCTGTTTCTTTTGATCAACTTATTTGGAAACTAAAGTTCCTCTTAAGTTCATGTTCAGTTGGTATTTTGACTAATAAAGTTATTAGGATAATGCTTCTTGTTTCTTTCTTGATGGATTATGGTATGAATTGAAATATTACTCTAATGTTGTTATGTGTCTTTAATTACTGTTTTACATGTTTTTATTTCCGAAGTTCATAAGCTCATGAGTTAGGTTTCTAAATCTGAATATTTGATTATGTGTCTGTGTTCTTAAGTTTGAAAAAAATACATCTATGTTATGAATTTCTGAAAACAAAAGTATAGGTGTGGTATTCTGGAATCTGAACTTGTTTTCCAAGTTACTTTTATGTTCTGAATCTGAAAGTCTAAGTATGAACTCATATGTTCTAAAATCTGAAATATATATATATATATATATATATATAGAACTATGCTTCTGAAATCTGTAATTGTGTGGGATTTGTTCTGGAATGATAATACATATCTGTATATATAAATCCATTCTAAATCTAAAGATATAGGTATAGATTCTATGCCTATGTTCTGGAATGTATACATAGATCCTGAAAATTCTGAGATTATAAGGTGTATAAAAATGTTTTGCTAACATGCTTTCTTATGGTTCTATGCTTACAGTTAGCTAAATCCTTGAATTTAGGTATACTTAGAAGCTTTTGAAAGGTTGTAAAACATAAGCTAACATGCTTATAGTTTATAAATGAATTCTAAAGTTAAGATGGAGGAAGTAGAGTTTTAAAATTCTAATTTCAGTTTCATGATTTCTGAACACAGTTCATGTGTGAAATTGTTTTGAACTAAGTCCTAAAGTAAAGCTGAAATATGAATTGTATACCTTACACCTTAGGGATTGAATGGTTCTGAATGCTTCTATGCTTATGAGATGGATGTGGTACTTCTTGTGGGGAAAGGATGTGGCAGAGTACTTCCTTAAGATCTTATCATATTCGAGTGATTTTTGAGACTATTTTGCAATGTATCAAGAGTATGTTTGCTGAATGACTGTGGTGTATAAATAGGGAAAGGAGTAGACTTCTTAGGGTAGGATGCTTAGAGTAGGCTGGCTGCTTTATTAACTGTGCACCTCTGTACCCTTATCTTTTGTGACACGTTTAATGATGATTTTTCTCCATGTGCAGGTAGCATTAATGTGAAGAGTGCAGGGCCTTCTTCTCTGACCTGTAGCCATGTGCTCTCTCCTTATTTAGTCTAGTTACATTTCAGTAGCTAGACTTTTGATTTCTTTATGTACATGAAATCTGCAAAGGCAGATTTGTTCATTTTTTTTTTTTTTTCATGTTACACAATCATTTTTGTGTATATATGTATATATACGGCTGTACACTCATACATATATGTGTGTGTTTATTTATTTACTTATGTACTATTTTAAGCAAATAAATAATCATTAGGGTGTTTGCAACGTTTGCAATGTTTTGTATAAGAATGAGGGCTTCTACTGCTTTATTTATATAATAGATACTGAAGGTTAATTATATCTAGTATCTAAGATGCTATTGAATAATTATATCCAAACTTTTATATGATATATATGTATATATATCATTGTATAATAATCTTTTCAACATTAATATTCTCTTTGCAATAAATGGAAAATAATTTATAAATTATCTAATATGATTAAATCAATACCTTCCATGTATCATCACTTTATCAATACAAGTAATATACATCTATATAGTATATCAATATACTACTACTTTGGTATAACATATTCTAAGTGAATAATTTGTATCCCATTAAGGTATCAATATTCTTCGTACCTTAGTCTTGAATTGTATAAGTTTCTAATTACCATATCGAGCTAAAACCAATTATGTAACTAAATAATTTGGTTTCTTCTTTTGAATAATCTTATTAATTCAAAACTAATTCACATAATATCTATCATTACTCCCATAATTAAAATATGCACAAAATAATAGCTACTAATATCGATTAGCTAATTGGTATTCTAAACTTTTATTACGAAATTTTCTTATCCCGATTTTCAGTACATGGTAATTACTAGTAAAATAGCGGGACATTACAGATCATCACCCCCGGCCTCAAGAAGTGTGTTCCGGATTTTTTCTAGTAAATTAATCTTGTAATATGTATTCAACATCGATGTACGATGACAGAGTACGATACCACGGACGCTCCGATAACTACATAATTAAATTATTTACCAATATAAGACAAAATTAATCGCAAAAATAGTTCAATAAAAACAACAAATATGCATCTACACGTGTGAATGATATTCCACGGTAGATGCTATACATTGAGCAAAAGCATGATATAATTATATATTTGCAATCACAAAAATATATTGGTATTTATGAGATAAATACCGCCCGAATTAATACCGCGGGGAACATCTACCAAGCGATCACTACACACATGCGGTAGATGCTCATATTCGGGCGGTATTCATATAGTTAGATTCCCAAAAATTTTCTAAGATATATAACATAAATAACACACGTAAATAAAGCATGTACGCAAATACCGTGAGGATTAAAGGTAACTGTAGTTATCCTAATTCGTGCGGTAGCAACATGGTTAAGATAATGTGATTTTTATGAGTTCAAATATATATATAAAACGTGTATACTTGTATGTCCTGCGGTATTTCTTCATCGAAATCCATGGTGAGGCGGCAGCGAGCTCGAGCAGTAGTGCTTTGCCGTGGATGATGCTATGGGACGCGAGAGATGGTGGTGGTGGTGCTGTTGCGCGTCTGCCGAGAGGAGGTGGTGGTGGTGGTGTGTGATGGATGAACGGAGGTGGAGATGGTGGTGGCGCTACACGGATGGTATTAGAAACGTGAAGTGGCCATGGAGATGATGATGGATACGGTATTGGGGAGGGAGAAGAGAAGAGAGAGAGAATGATAAATATAAATGGGGGTAAAAAGTGGGTGTATGGGAAATTGAAAAAATAGAAACATAATAATTAGGGTATTAAAGTGGGTAATTTTCATGTGTATTTAGTTAATGAGTATTTTTCACATTAGATTTTTGAAAAGTGGGTAATTTTCATTTTCTTCCTTTCTTATCTCTCTACATGTTTCATTTTTTTGAGGCCATTACCTCGATTTTGATGATGAGGTTTTATAGGAAAAATTTATAGTTCAAACTTGTGCTTAATGTTTTTAATTGAGCATCCTCATAAAATCACACAACATTATTTTTTTATGAAAATATATTGTATTTTGATGGTATTTTGTATTTATTTGAATTTTATATTTAATATTTTATTTAATCAATATATAATTTTAATGTATTATTTAATTAAATAAATAGAAATATCCAAAAAAATCATGATCATTTAAAAGAAATCCGATCCTATTTAAATAAAAAGTGGTTGGTTCATGCATGAATTTTTTGAATTAAATAATAAGTATGTGGGGTGTCAGATGTTTATAATTTTTGTTTATTTAAATTGGGTGTGTATAATTTTTAATATATATCAAGTTTTTTTTATTGCAAAAATTTAAGAAAATATTTAATTAATACTAAATTCAAAATTTTTTTATCAATCATTGAAATGACTTCACAAAATAAGAGACAAATATAACTTTAACTAATGATATTTTAGGCAATTCATTCTAAAAGTATGCACTTGTCATATGTTTTTATTACAAAATGAGTATTTTTCATTTTTTTTTGGTAAAAAACTGAGCTCTTTAAGAATCAAGATTTCAAATTAAAAATGAAAGTTAACACATTTGTGCTACAAAATAAAATAAAATACTCTCTAAAAAACAAAATAAAAATTTTCATTTTCCAATAAAACGTATGCTAAAAAATTATGGACTTATTAATAAAAAAAATATCAATTTACAATTAGTT
This sequence comes from Leonotis leonurus, assembly GCA_026898415.1. Taxonomy (NCBI): domain Eukaryota; kingdom Viridiplantae; phylum Streptophyta; class Magnoliopsida; order Lamiales; family Lamiaceae; genus Leonotis; species Leonotis leonurus. The sequence continues at coordinate 90,658 of JAPKLX010000135.1, forward strand.
ATTATTTTTATGAGTTTGTGATTAAAAAGACATAAAATTAGTTGTAATATCTCTTAAATTATACTTGAATTAATACAATAATGAATTCATTTAAATTATGTTAGAAAAATATTGAATATATGATATTACAAATAAATGAAAGAAAAAAGATAAAGCAATTCCAACAATTTAAATTTATAGATTGAAATGAAATGAATAACCAATATATCAATTTACATGGATACTAATATTATCAATTTAAATTTTAAATATTTTTTTTCCAGATTTATGGGCTCAAAATTTATCTTCATTATATTAATTATTTTTTATATTATTGTTATACAGAAAATGTACAATGAATTATTAGTTTAAATTCAATATTTAAATTAGAGTAATGGTACTGCAAAATCCAATAAATTTTCTTTTATAAAATATTTCAAATGATTATTGAAAAACGCAGATATTCCATTATAATCTGCATAAACATTTTATATAGATACGTGTGTGTATATAAAAAAAAACTAATATTATGTTAGTTTAAATTTAATATTTTGAATTGTAACTTAATTCAATTGGAATTAATAAAAAATTATTGCATATAAAATAGCAAATATTTGAGGAAGAAAAAAAAATATAATAATAACACTCTTGGAAATAGTACAATCATTGAGAGATGGAGTTAAACATGGAAAAGAGAAATAATAGTACTTTTGCATGAGACATGCAAAATTGAGAGGGAAAAGTCATGATTTGGGAGATAAAATGCATTGAAGTGATTTTGTTTTTATATAGTATTCCCTCCGGCCCACTAAAAGTGACTTTTTTGGTCAAAGTAAACCACTTTTAGTGGGATAGAGGGAGTAATAGATATCGATATATATATATATATATATATATATATATATATATTACTATATACTTATATTTATAATATTATATGCGCGCCCATACACAAATATATATATATATATATATATATATTTATGTTCGATTTGAATTATAACAAAATTGTTTATGCATAAATTATAAATTATAATTAAAAAATATTAATTATAAATTACAAAATATGTGAGTTTATTAATAATCAAAAGTATTGAACAAGAACTTATAATTATTATTTTAAATAATAATGATAAACTATAATATATATTAATTGTTACATAACTAAGTAATTACGATATAATTACATGATCTACTAAATTATTTTCTAAAATGAGCATATTAATCTAAATAATTATATAATTAATTACAATATCATAAAGATAATTATGATATAAAGTTTTATTTAAAAATATAAGTGTTTTATATGATCATATGACTATATCTGTTTAATATTAAATATAACCTAAGTTATAATATATAATTAATAAAAAAAATATTTATTTTATTAATATATCATGCATAAATGATTAAATTAATTATGTTAATATACCTAAATCTAGTTAAATATATAAAAATACAATAATATAGTTAGTTAATATATTTGTAATTGATTATATGATATTCGTGGTGTTAAGGTTTGTATACATCAAAGCATGCTTTATGCTTAGACGATCTATCATACTTGTTTTCAATTGCACTTTGTTTAGTACGTTTTTGTTATGTTTTTTGGTCTTCGTGTCGTTTTGTTAAGAGTATTAGATTGTTTATTTTCGTACTCTTTTTAGTTCGTTTTTACGCCGGTCGTGTGTTTTCGTGCTTTGGATGTAGGGTGAGGAAATGAGAGAAGAATGGAGCTGGAAGTGTTTCCTTATGCGTCGCCATGCAAAACCGAGAAAATCGGATGGGATCTTGTTAGGAGTCACGGGCAAAAGACGAGAGGAGAAAGAACGTGAGAGCATGGTCATACGCAAAATTGTTGCGTTTTGCGCAACAATTTTGTTTTGGCTCGTTCGTCTTCGTTACAACTCCGAATTTGGATCCGTCTGCGGCTACGGAAGCCTGTCGAGAAAAGCTTCAATTCTGCATTTTCAAAATTTTCGTATTTTGCACAGGCCAGCGGTCGCTAGGCCTGTGCTGCAGCAGCGAACAGAGACTGCAAACCAACGGCCGCTGGCTAGCAGTTGCAGGTGGATTTTTAAGTCTTTTGGGCGTCATTTTCAGTACTCTCTCTCCCCCAACACTTGTACTAGAATAGTTTACTCCCAAAACACCTTTTTACTGTTTTCTTAGTATAGGATTTAAGAATTCCGATGGATTGAAGTGGATTCCAACATTGGATTCTTACTTTTCAAATAGTAAGTTTCCTTTCTATGGTTTCCTTTTGTGATTCTACCTTGTATATGATGCTTGGTTAGATCCTTACTTGGATTATATGTTTATGTTATTATTTGATGTTTGTTTGATCTATGCCCTTTATTAACTTGTTTTGTATGGAGTTTAATACTTGATCACCATTAAATTCTTCTGTATATGTTAAGTAGATTGATCATTTACTTGACATAAGACCTAGGGATAATCATCATTATTCTAACTGGAAACGTAAGAATAATATTCTATATGAGATTAAGTAATTACTAGAGGTGTGAACTGTATACGAAAGTGAAGATCACGGCCTAGTGTATTAATACGAAAGTAATTTGCTAGGCAACTTTCAGTATTCTTAATCTAGTATGGATGCATGATCAATTAGACATTGATTATGAATTAAGCATTTGATCCTAAAGCTTCAATCCGTTGGTATTCGTTTAGTTGTTTTTAATCTCTATTTATTGTTGTTACATCTTATGGTCATAGTATGTTTAGGATTTCCCTTTTCTTGTTTTAATAACACTTAGGATTAGAGTCGCCCTGTTAAGCTTTCCATCGAGATCCGACCGGGGTTAGCTTGCTACATGCAATCGACCTCATAATAATTTGCGAGAACCTAGAGTACACACTTTAGGCTAAACACACTTTAATGAGAATAAATATTTCTATCATTGGTTTGTTATTTATTATTATTATTTGAATTGCAAACAAGTCCATTTATTACAATTGTAGACTGTGTGGTGGATCGATGATCACGGAAGGTAACACAGTCGACTCCTTTGTAATATAAAGTCACAATCTAGACAGACTTGAACAGTCTAGTTGGTAAAGGCTGCGATATCATTTGATGCGATAGCTGACCTTAACCCGTAGAATGATGTCGGTATGTATAAGCGGATACACATGCTTTGTGTATACATATTGAGAGGTTTCACAGTAAGATAAGTTATAACGTGTTGATACTTTGAACGAGGTTTCGAAAATTAGTTCATTTCTTAATTATGATGATGACATTAGTATAGGTGGTTAATTATACGCTGCTTTGATTCATCTACGCTTGCGGATTTTTCGTAACTCTAAATAGTGATGTATTGGGTAGTAGTGATTGACTTAGTGATTAGCCTCTTTTTGTTCGTCTAAACTTGTATTTTTTGTATCTTTATTCGTGTTATTTTCCTTCGATTGCATGATGTTTTGGTTCGATTTATATTTTATTTTATGTTTCAGGATCACTAGTCTAAACGAGTCAGCGGCCACTGACTTTGAGCGGTCGCTGACCAACCCTCTCGGCTATATATACTTGGCGAGTTTTTCATTCAATAGACATCACTTTTGGCTCGTATTTCAAGACCCTTTCCGACGCCACTTTTCAGCATTATTTTCATATGTTTTCCTTTCATAGTTTTAGCTCGCCTCGACCTAGATTCGAGGGTCGAGACTTTGATTTCTAGTTAGTTCTCTTTAGTTTTAGATTTCGTACTCGAAGGTTAGCCGATTACAACATTTTGTTTCGTATTTCGTTTCCAAAATTCTCTTGTGGATTCGGATCTTTTTCAAGTTATTAATCAAGTTCGTTTCTCTTTTATTATTCTGATGACTTTCGTTTATTGATTTCAATCATTTAATAGTTTATGCTTTCGGTTTCTTATTTCGTTTACGAGTTCCAATTTTCTTTCCGCATTCTTGTTGATTTCGAATTCCAAGTTACTTGCTTTCTTTTGAATTCACATCTCGGTTTTTTAGATAGATATTAGGTTTACTCGTTGCTTTCTATTAGATTAGGTTTAATTTACTTTTCTTATTTATATTTCTTTGTCTAGTTATAGAATCTCCAACAAATCATTTTTATTGCTTTCTTGAACAAAGAATCAAATTGCCCTGTAAGTCTTTCTTGAGAATACGACTTAGGTTGGCTTATCATTGCTAGATAACCTCGTTTTAAATTGTGAGCAACTCGAAACAATTTTAGTCAAAATAAATTTTGGCAGCCGTTGTCGGGGAAGGCTTTAGGCGATTTAATTCATTGTTCTTTTTATTTATTTTTATTTCATTATTATTTTTTATTTATTTATTATGTTTACTTCTTTCTTGAGTGTTGTGTATGCAAGATCGCTGCAGTGCTAGAAAGCCGAGACACCCTTCATCGATAACATAAACTGGAAGCATGCGATCATAGCCACCATAGAAGAAGGCATTGAGCACATTGATGAATTTTTGCTACCGCGTTTATTCGAAGAGATGACCAATGAGAATGAGGACGAGAGGCCGCGCTATATGGGCGATTTCACTAGGCCCAAGTTCGGCGCTACTGCTACTTCAGCCATTGTTCTCGACACCGCAGTTCGAAACTATGAGTTAAAGCCACACCACCAATCACTACTCCCGACATACCATGGACTCCCGAGTGAAGACGCCTTGACGTTCATCTGAGAATATTGCACGGTGGTGCAAAATTTCCCGCTTCACTCACTAACGGAGGATAAACTCAAGTTAAAGTGTTTCCCTTACATGTTAAAAGATAGGGTCAAATCTTGGTTCTTATCTCTTCAACTCGGATCACTCACTACTTGGACATCTGTTTGTAAGAAGTTCATGTTGAAGTACTATCCACATCATAAAACTCAAGCGGTACGTACTAAGATAATGAACTTCGCGCAAGCCCACGACGAGTCAATCTATGAGGCGTACGTGGGAGAGATTCCAGGAGCTGCTTCAGCAGTGCCCTCACCATCAGATGGCGGAGATGTTATGCCAATTCTTTTATGATGGCCTACTCCAGACTACTCAATTCATGGTGGACAGTTCGGCAGGAGGGAACATTTTAGTCAAGACAGCGGAGGAGATGAATGAGATCTTTGATACTCTAGCCGTGAGTTCGCAGTAGAAATCCTCTCGATCGAGACGAATAGAGGCTAGTGCAGTGACTACGAGCCTCGATCTTAAGAAATAAATGGCGGACATGATGAGGGAGTTACAGGAATTGAAGATGAACCGACACCCATCACTATTTGTTCAGCAACCTGCACCTAAGTCATGCGATAATTGTGGTGAATTTAGCCACATTGTGGAAGGATGTCCGCGAATGGGAGAGATGACACCCGAAGGACAAGCTAAGATTTACGCGGCACAGAAATTCACATTCCAGCCTCAACCTCAACAAAACTCAGGATGGAAACCCCAATTCCAAAGGCATGGAGCACAAAATTTCCAAAACAGATAGCCACCAGCTCAAAACTTTCGCCCTCAACATCAACAACAGCAGTACTATCCACTGCAACCACAATATTTTCCCCCACAACAACAACTTTATCCCCCCACCGATGCAGCAATACCCACCTCAACCTACTTCTACCCAAAGATCATCTATTGAGGACAACTAGCCGCATTTATACAAGAGAGCAAGAAAGGCTCGAGAGGCCCAAGACGCCACAATTAAGCGCCTCAAGATGGCTATAGGGCAGATTTCTGGCCCTGTTAACCAGTTGTAGCAAAACCAACAGACAGGGAAAATTCCTGCACAAGGACAACAACCACATCAAGTGCAAGAAGTATTTGTCCTAAGGGATGACAAAGTGGTGGAAAACAAGATGGAGATGCGGCTCAAAACCGAAGTTAACAAGGAGGAAGGGCCACCACCTAAAGTGGAAAGAAAGCAGCCCGATGAGGAGCTTCACAAGGCGGTAAATCCATATGTCCCGCCCGTTCCTTATCCCAACAAGCTAAGGAATGTCAAAAGCGATCAACAGTTCGCGGATCTTTATAAGATGTTATCCAAAGTGACGGTGAACGTCCCACTCCTCAAAGTGATCAAGAATATCCCCTCTTATGTCAAATTCTTCAAGGAGCTAATCTTGAAAAAGAAGAAACTCGACGATCAAGAGTTGGTGACAGTCTCCGAAGTGGCAAGTACTATCATGCAGCAGCCCTTACCTCCTAAACGGTGCGATCCAGGTAGCTTCGTTATTGATATTACTTTAGGTAACGGTAAGGCAGCATTTGACATGCTAGACTTAGGAGCTGGAATTAATCTTATGCCTTATTCTATTTTTAAACAATTAGGATTAGGTAAATTGAAACTTACTCGCATGTGCCTTCAATTAGCTGATAGATCTGTAAGACACCCTTGAGGAATAATCGAAGATGTTCTTGTTAAAATTGGTGGATTAATCATTCCTGTTGATTTTGTTGTCCTTGAGATAAGCCATGTGCGTGAGGACAGAGTCGAGCATACACTACTCTTAGGAAGACCTTTTATAGCTACCACGAATACTATTATTGATGTAAAAAATAGTACCATTAAAACGTCTGTCCTTGATGAGGAAGTATCTTTTTCTGCTCACCAAAATCACGCCGCACATTATGTCGATTTTATTGATACGTGTTATATTGATGCTACTAATCCTTTGGTTAAGAAACCTACGTTGCAGGATTTTCATTACAAAGCAATCGCTCAAAGGAAATATTTGGACATCAAAAGAGGACCGAACGAATAGAAGTTTCGAAGGGCAAGCGAGACCCGAGTCAACGCCCGCGTATAGGGGCGCGAAGAGTTTTTACGAGAGACATGGTCAGCGACCGCTACACGCTCAACGGGCGATGACCTGGTGCTCATCGCGCTCCAGCGCCCGCGCCAGCACCCAGCGCCACCTCCCCCCGAGCCAGCGGTCGCTAACTACTCAGCGGCCACTGACTCTCACTCTCAGCCCACCTTTCCACTCACCTACGCGGAGGCCCTCATACACCCAAACAACGAACTTCAAGAATTCATCAACAACGTCAAATCCCAAAGGATCGACCCACTTATTATCCCAAAAATTCCACAATCCAAGGGTGATTCGCTGCATACTGAAAAGGGGAAGATATCGTTTAGAGTAAATTGGCATCGAGTAAAGGCCTACATAGAAAATAACTCCATGCCCGAAGTTGTGGAGTCAAGCCCCAATTTTAGTATTCTCGGTTGATTGAGCTATCTCGTCAACCTAGTGACGTAAAAGAAGCGCTCAGTGGGAGGCAACCCACGCTATTTCCCATTTTTTACTTTATTCCTTTTCGTATGTGAATGTGTGATCGGCTAATTTTCATTTTCCATTCGTTTGTTTTCAGGTTTTTTTCCGTTTTGTTGCTCTGAATGCCGCATTTCAGGGACGTATTCTCTATCCCTACTCTTTAGATATTTACTTTCTGCAATAAGGGCATTGCTCTATCTTTGTAGGGGGAAGAGTGTCTTTTTCATGCGTGCGTTCGTCGTTTTAATTGAACTTTGTCAAGAGGTCTCTACTCCTATGGGAACCATGAGCACGGGAAACCGCGTGAGGATACATTAGGGAACCCCTAATTATTCACACCTTGCGACAATGTCCATATAACTTGACATTGTTCTAAGTGTTTTTCTTAAGTTCTTGAAAAATAGGAATACATAACGATTCTACCCCGCTCTCTTAATCACAAATTCAAATTTATAAAAGAGATGGATATGAGAAACCACACCGGGAAAACTCGAACATCCGGAGTACTCACCCAGTGAACATTGTCCTTAATATTTCATCTAAACTTGTGTTTTCTGTATCTTTATTTGTGTTATTTATCCTCGATTGCATGATGTTTTGGCTCGATTTATGTTTCATTTTATGGTTCATGATCACTAGCCTAAACGAGTGTTGAAATTGGAAAAGAGACGAGAAAAGATCGAGAAATGGCGAAAGAATGAAGTCTAGTGCCGAGAGCACTAGTCAGCGGTCGAGTAGCACTAAGCGGCCGCTGACTAAGCCTTAGCGTGCCAAGGCCGAGCCAGCGCCAAGCGCAGGCCAACGACCACTGACCCCAGCTAATGACCCGAGCCTGGCACAACGACCTCAGTGGGGAACGCGGAACCACCCGAGTCAGCGGCCACTGACTTTGAGCGGTCGCTGACCAACCCTCTCGGCTATATATACTCGGCGAGTTTCTCATTCAATAGACATCACTTTTGGCTCGTATTTCAAGACCCTTTTCCGACGCCACTTTTCAACATTATTTCCATTCGTTTTCCTTTCATAGTTTTAGCTCGTCTCGACCTAGATTCGAGGGTTAAGACTTTGATTTCTAGTTAGTTCTCTTTAGTTTTATATTTCGTACTCGAAGGTTAGCCGATTGCAACATTTCGTTTCATATTTCGTTTCCAGTATTCTCTTGTGGATTTAGACCTTTTTCAAGTTATTAATCAAGTTTTTTTTCCCTTTTATTATTCTGGCTTTCATTTATTGATTTCATTCGTTTAATTGTTTATGCTTTCGGTTTCTTTTTTCGTTTACGAATTCCAATATTTTTTCCGCATTCTTGTTGATTTCGAATTCCAAGTTACTTGCTTTCTTTTGAATTCGCATCTCGGTTTCTTAGATAGATATTAGGTTTACTCATTGCTTTCTATTAGATTAGGTTTAATTTACATTTCTTATTTATATTTCTTTGTCTAGTTATAGAATCTCCAACAAATCATTTTTATTGCTTTCTTGAACAAAGAATTGAATTGCCCTGTTAAGTCTTCCTTGAGAATACGACTTGGGTTGGCTTATCATTGCTAGATGACCTCGTTTTAAATTGCGAGCGACTCGAAATAATTTTAGTCGAAATACTTAGGCAGAAGAACTCGACTATCAGTCATACAGAATCGCGTCTCGGTGACACAAGTTGATAAATCCGCGTGAGGCGTTCAGAAAAGATTTATTGCATAAGAAACCCGACCGGTTGTGAATTTATTCCATATGTAATATTAAAGGTCTGAACTGGATCACTCACGGATAAATATATTTATTAATTGTGAGTTGTCACCAAACTCAATTAATTAATGGATTTAGAAAATTTTAAATGCGGGAAATAATTAATTACAAAATGGTTACATCCGTAATTCGAATGAATCAGGATTAATTCAATATTTATCCTATAGTAGAGTCGATAAATATTTATAATAGAACTGCTCTTTATTGTATTTACATGAAGTAATTAATTGTGGGACAATTTAATTTAAATTAATTAATTTAAGTCTAAAGGTGAGCTAGCCAATTAATTAAATTCAATTGGGCCCAAAAGGAGACTTGAAAATTAATTTTATCTAATTATGGATTTGTCCAAGCCCATATTAATTTTAAATATGATTCAAATTTGAATTTTAAGTATAGTTGTAACTGCAAGAGATAAAGAGTGGATTATGATATCTAATTCATTCTTTTTAGAAGTCATATCCTAGCCCACTATGACTACACTTGAAATCGGCGCCCCCTTGAGAATTCACTTCTCAATTTTCGCTATTCATTGTGAATTTTCGATCTTCTTTTTTCTCCAATTACTAGATAGATTCGCCCACATGATATTCTAGTAAGTAGACCAAATAGGATAGAAGTTCATAGGGTTGGATTTGGTGGAGATTCAAGAAGAAAATTTGTACGATATGGATTGCGGATTGTTGCTAGCGATTCAAATCGCTTCTCCACAAGCGGAGGATTAAGCGTAGATGAGGTATAATTATTTAATTCCGCATTATATTCTCCTGTGTGATTTAAAAATTAATTATTTATGTGATTTATTTAACCTATAGATCCTGCGGTTTCGTTTCCATCATGATTTATCTTAAGGTGTTCCTTATAAATAAGTTTTGATATAATCCGAAAGAAATGTATACCGAATTAAGGTAAGATATATTATAAATATGTAAAAATATCATAACGAAAGTAAAGTATACCGAAAAATAGGATAAAAAACGGTATAAAATTTTACATGCCGAAAGTAAATATAAAATATAAAATATGACAATTTTAATAAAATATATGGTACGGCAACCTGTCTAAAAATATGCAGATGTTTGGTTGTGCAGCATGGGAAACCAACCAAATTGGATTTGGACGTTTGGTTAGTACTCCCTCCGTCCCACCAGTAATGACCCATTTGTATTATTTTAATACACCTATCTACTTTACAAATGGGTCATTACCGGTGGGACGGAGGTAGTACTATATTTTACATTGGGCCAAACTTAAGATTGGGGAAAGAAAGCCCAATTAAAGAAACTCCCGCCAAATTCCGTAACCGGCTACTCCCGGTTTTAGCTTCCAAGTAGACTTACTATTATTTATTTAATTTCTTATAATGTTGTGATTGTTTGTGAATTGTGAGTAGAGACAATCCAATTCTCGCCTTGTCTTCTTTACCTCTCACTCTCATAATTCTCCATTTTCTTCCTTCTCTTCTCAATTCTCTCTTCTGCTTTTTTGATCCTCGTGCGGTTCCACTGGAGGAGGCGTATTCTACCAATTCCAAATTCCAAATTCCAACCCTGCGCCGTCCTTTCCCGTACAATGAGTGCGGTTAACATTACCAGCGTGGCCGTGCACGACAATCCGGCGTCGTTTCTGTCCCCTTTCCAGTTCGAAATCTCCTATGAATGTGTTGCTTCTCTCAGAGATGGTAATTGCTCACCATTTTCTTTTGCAATTTTCTTCTTCTGTTAAGTTTGATGTCAATATGTTTGGTCTACAGTGCGGACTGATTATTGGATATGCGTGTCTCGAACTTCTTTCTTGCTGGAGAATTTGTGTTGATTGATTTGCTAAATTAGTTGATTTCAATTGTGACGACGTAGTGATTTTTTTAACGAATTATGTGATGAAGGAAATAGCTGATTTGGGCATTCCAGAAAATGGTGAATTAGTTGATTTGGGAATTCCAGAGAACTTCAGTTTAGCAGTATATCCCATTAAAAATCTGACAGTTGACCAAATGACGATTAGCTAATATACTAATATAATATTTGCTAATTTCTCTGTTGAAAATGTGCGCTTAGTACAGTTTCAATTCAATTAACCTTATATGTCAAATTGTTATATGGGGTCTTTTAGAGCAACAATGGGGCAGGATCTCTCAGAAAAACTCCTAACTAGTTGTTGAGCCCAGTTGGACTATTAACTTTCACATGTATTCAAGCAAGTGTGGCATGAGGATGGCACGTGTACCTAAACTCTAGGTGAGGGAGCCATTACCGACTCTAGCACTACTCAGAATAGAAACAAAGGATGTTGAAAACGAAATGTCATGGAGATATTGAGAGGGTTAGAATTTAAAACTGAATGTTCTCATGCTATTTCATTTCATATTTTGTTGTTGAAGTTCATGGTTTTGTTCTTGGTAGTGTCACCTAATATGAAAAATAGGCATAATGTCATATTCCTTTTACCCTCTGGGTTATCACAGTTGTTACTAGATATAATTACTAGTGCATTCATCTAGGGAGAAAGTTCAAAGAATGACATAAAAAGCAATCATTTCACGTCAGGACAAAGAAGAAAATTGGGATCGGATTGCTTATTGAATATGTATTGTAAACGTCCTCCGATTATTTGCATTTGCTCTTCCAAAACAGTAGTGATTGGGTCTTTTCAGTTCAAGAAGATCTAATGATCATTGTCTTCACATAGATATACCATCATGATAATGTGTTGCCTATTCTAATTTGTGTTAACAAAGTGCTCGGCAGATCTGGAGTGGAAACTCATTTACGTAGGATCTGCCGAAGATGAAACTTATGACCAATTGTTGGAAAGTGTTCTTGTTGGCCCAGTCAATGTTGGCAATTATCGTTTTATTTTCAAGGTAAAAGCTATAGTTGGATAAGTAGAACTCATTTGCATGCTTCGGAAGATCTTATACTTTCTTTTGGTTATTGATGCCAGGCAGACCCTCCAGATCCTTCCAGAATTCGTGAGGAAGATGTCATAGGAGTGACGGTGCTTTTGCTTACCTGCTCTTATGTGGGTCAGGAATTTGTTCGTGTGGGGTATTATGTAAATAATGACTATGATGATGAGCAGCTCCGGGAGGAACCTCCCCAGAAGATCATGATTGACAGGATTCAGAGAAATATATTATCTGATAAACCAAGAGTGACCAAGTTCTCTATAAATTTCAATCCGGAAAAAAGTGAGGACGGAGAACAAGCCCCTTCCCCTGATCATTTTCCTGAAGCGGATAAGCATCAAGAAGAGATACAGTCTTCACCAAATAATATATCAGATAAGGATGAGCCTAAAACATGATGCTACTAACTTCTACAGTTCTGTGGCTTCTCAACTAATCTTGTTGAGCTGCTCTATCATGCGATCCGCTTTTGACATTGTTAGGTCTAGGCTAGGAAAATTTTCTTCTTTTTTGGCTACTATTTTCGGTCAAAACTGTGAGCTTTTTTGGTTCTTGCATCAGCTATTGCTAACTAAGCTGTGTTGTGCCAATATCTGACATCGGCCTTCCTATGTTGATATGTGAAAATATGTCTATAGTTTTAGAATCTTACAAAAATTCGTAGGTAGTCAGATTTGTGTACTGTTTGTTGGGTAAATACTTAGTTCATTTTCTGTTGTTTCCTATAAAAAAGAAGTCCGTAAATAAATGCTAAAGATCGGATTTGATTTGTTGTAAAAATAAATAGTTTTTTAATTACATTGGAGTATATAGTTATTTATCTTTCGTATTTTTAGGTGATACTGTAATTATTTGCGTTTATATAATATTTGAAAACAGTGTATCTAATAATTGCTGCTCACTTTTCATTTCCTTGAAGCAGCAGTTTCCAAAGATGAAGTATTTATATCACCTTATCACGCAATTTCATGTTGATGCTGGTGATGTTTCTTCTCTTGGTGGGTTTCTTCTGCCTTTGGAGACGAGTCCAATGCAGCAGCAGCAAATAATCACAGAGTGCATAAATCTATATGAAAATATATCTCTCCATTGATAGGTTCTCCTCTTACACCACCTCGACTTCTCACTCAACTTTTTAATTAGCCTAGTTCCTCTCGAACTAACTAGGCTGGTTAAGCAAGCTCATGTATCTCAACCTGATCTTTAACTCTTTAGATGGACAGATTCTTTCCCAACCTGGTCGCTATTCCACTCAACCATAACTCCCTTGAGCAATCCTCTTCCATGGAAGCTAGGCCTTATGTTGAAGCTGGAGAAGTTGCACCTCAACAACAACCTCACCGGCATCTTCCCTGCCTCCCTTCAAGAGATGGACCTCTCGCCTCGAGCAGCTGGAGTTGGCATTTCAACCGTATCACTGAGCACATTCACGTAATCTTAGGAGATCTGCAGATGCTCACCTATCTCAACTTGCACCATAATATGTTTAGCAACCATATAGAGATGTTGGTTGATCTATTCTTCCTTGAGGGGTTGACCAATTGTAGCAGCCTCTAGTACTTTGATGTAGATTTTAATCAGCCTCAATAGGCAACTTGTCCTTGCACTTAACATGGCTAAACGTATACCACACCAGCATACAGGGAGAATTACTCAAGAGATAGATGAGATGGTCTTGTTGGTTTGACTACATTGATCTTGACAACTTTCTCGATGGTAGCATCCCAACCTCAATTGGTGCTCTTTCAAGGCATCATGCATTGTAAGGATCTGCACCTCCATATGCAGGAAGCTTCGAAAAGCTTATAGCGGAATGCAATGCCTTATGAAAACATCTGCCATGGAAACCTGGTGAAGATACTAACAATATATGCTCAAGTGTTGATTACAAGGGAAATGATTACAAAGCAATTGTGTATCCATTCATCATATCAAACGGAAGCTTGGAGCAGTGGCTCCATGGTGACAGAAACTTAACTATTGTTGAGAATTGAGAGAATAAATAGAGCAATAGAATTTGCTAGTGCATTAGAGTACCTTCATCACCAGTCATTTGCTATGATTTAAAGTCGAGCAACGTGCTTCTTGATGATGAACTTACTGCTCTGTGTTAGTAATGAAGTTCAATGGAGAAGAGAGGGTGACATTAATAAGTTGATCTCACTTGGATCAAGGGGGCCATCGGCTACACTCCAGGTTAAAAACATTGAAATAATAACCTAACGAGTTTGGCATCTTGGGGTTGCAATGTGCATAGTAGTGAGGTGAATATGTACTGTTCAAATTATGTTGTAGAAATTGGGTTTAGAATGATCAGCTCAAAATCCCCAGGAGAGAATGATCAACATCAAGCAGATTGTGCAGACTTGCTGCTTTCAAGGCAAATGTAATGAATTAATGATGGCATTTAGGTCTTCCCTTTTGAGCAAAGATTAAAAATAGATATGTGATCTGATCGCAAGCTTGAGATGTACTGCAAACTTTGTCCACATGTCATACATTTTTCTCTTACAAACAGCTTCTAACTTCAGGTGGGGATCGCCAAGTTCCAAAATTGGGAAATATTAGAACACAACAAAGAGGTCAATAACTTGTTTATAAGGTTTTCATCAGAGATGGAACTTCTAGCTGTCGTCTCAATCATCATTCTTACGTCTCTTCTCCCGCTTAGCTCTTGATGGTTTTGCATTTCTAGACTCGATATCCTGGGTTAACGAAATTGAGTCATAATGAATTACTCCTCAAGATCTAACAATCATTCTATTGCAACAATATTAGTAAGTTCTTTTTTTCTGACCTGTCTAGGTCTTTTCCTATCTTTCCCTCGTCCTCTGCCCTTTTTATTTGGCCTGGTTGATTTCTGTGGGGATGATTATATTAAGCATGTTAATATAGGTATAACAAAAAAGGAAAAGATGGTCAAAATTTAAATTTATCGATCATTCCATTCAGCATGGTCCACTATGAAGAATAATAGTACCTGTCCCGAAGCTTTTCTTGGAGCACGTTCTTCATAATGCTCCTCGCCCTCGACTTTCCCAGCATCATTCAGCATAAACTTAAGTCTTCCTTCATTAAGTAGTTTCTCAGAGCGGGCATGCTTCTGGAGACATCACAAAGGTATTTACACTCAACACTATGTGCATGTAGAAAACTGGTCGAGTCGAGCAGAGCACAATATAATGCTCTAAATTGTCAATATAGACCAGTGAAAGACAAAATTGTGCAAGAGGGGTCTAGGAGAGAAAAAGAATTCTCATTACAATGATATTATTTCATGGGAAGAACTGAAAAAGTGATAGGGATACAGCAGGACATTGTTTTCATTGAAAATCGCATTCCAAACATTCAAGTAAATTCAATTGTTTGGAAGACATAGGAATCAATCACCGTGAGTTTTTTTTTAAGAAGACAGTTTTCCAATATAAAGCTTGCAAAATGTCGTACATATAAGTCGGAAAGTACTATTAAATGGTGTGTGGAAAGAATATACACAATCCATAAGCAGCAAACATCATGGTAAAGCAAGAGTGTCTCCATTCGGAGACTGAAACTCTTGCGTCATTAAGTCTGAATTTTAAGACCTGCCTAATTACGAGGATTTCATACATGTTAGCAACTTTTAAGCTTATGAAAAACGCTATGTAACAGACTGAAAGAGCTACATAGTGTTAGCGAGGTGGAAATAGAAGATGACTGAGGAAAAAGTAGGACTAGCATGCAAGGAGCCAAGGACATGTCAAGACCAACTAGAAAAATCTAAGATAAGCATTCAAGGCTGATGATATTGAGTAGTGCCAATAATATACTTGCCTTGGAGCTGAGATGAGCCTTTAAAGTTTCCTCTGATAAGCAAACTATCCTAGGACAGATCCTGCATTTGAAAACTGACTTGCATTTCAAAACATAATCTGTCATATCAAATTCGTTTTCATCCTTTTTGGGACTATGCTGAGCTATGGTTGGTAAACCCTTTCCTTCTCTGCGGGAAAGACTTCCTACAATGTTTTGGTTGCCAATTTGAGCTGCAGCATCTTCATCACTAGTAGGTAAGCCTGCAATGATCCATTCCATTTGCAACATTTATGAGGTCAGGATGATCATTTGAAAGGTTTTTCGTTGCAAATGCACTCTTAGATATAGTTCACAAATCCACATAGCATTTTTGTGAATTTAGATAATCAACTTTCGGAAGAACTGATCTTCAAATGATCAATTTATCCTCATCACCCAGATCAAGGATCTCCCATTGATAAATTAACCACCTAGCTATATGCAAAATAATATATTAGGGAAACCTGTCAGTCATTTGTACTCTTAATTAATTGTTTCCTGACTTTTACATCTAAAAAAATACAGGAAACAACCATGCATGATCTTAATCAGCTACAAAAGGTAAAACTTCACTAACATAAATTTATGAAATCCAAAGTAGCACTACTAGAAAGAAAATAGTCCACAGATTTTACTATTGATTTTGCTTCATGTGAAACTTAAAAAGTAGTTTTAAAGTAAAGAAGAAAACAAGAGAAATGAAAAAAAATTCCCAATAGCTTCATATATTCTGTTTCATGCAGGAAAGCAAACAATATTTGGATATCTTATACCAACGTGGTGTACACTTCAATGCTATCTTTTAATATTAGATGGAGTGAACCACACTTAGAAATGCTGAGAATAACGGAAGATAGACATGCAAAAAACAAGGTAAAGTGAATGAGAGATTGATTACAAAGCTCTCTAGTAATTAAGAATTGGAACTAGGGAGGAGTGAGTTTAAAATATAAAACATGAGTAGGATGAGCTCCCAGTGAATAAAAATGTCTTTCTGGTAAGCATGAAGGAATACTTTAATGCTAGAACTATATTATTTAATGAAAATTAGACACTTATAACATTTTAACTGACGTTATATTAAAGAGCACACCTAATCACAAATATACAAGTAAAACCAAAGGATTTTCACCCTAAGAAGCACCAATACGAATACGAATACGAATACGATACGAATACGAAAATACGTCAATTTCCAAAAACATAAGATACGAATACGTCCAAAATACGTTTACATATTAATAATATTTTTAATGCAAAATATAGATAAAATAACTAATCATCCATCAAAATATGATTACATATGAATATTAATCAATAATCATCCATCAATTCATCATCCTCTTGTGCATCATCATCCATAGGGTATTTTCCTTCTTAAAATTAGGGTTCAGCGTAAGTGGGGAGAAGTAAGACATCTTCAAAGGTATTTTTTTTTTTAAAATACGTCTTTAAATTTGTAAATACGTACTGGGCTTTCTAAAATACATATTGGAAATTATGAATACGCATTTGACATACATCAAATACGTATTTAGAACGTATTTTTTTTAATTTTTATTTTTAATAAAAAATACGTATTTTAGGCGTATTTTGACGTGTTGGTATTAATACGATACGAATATGAGTACGTGAGCCATTTTGGAGTATTGGTGCTACCTAGTTTTCACCATTAGTAGCATAAGAAATAATTCGTGATCAACAAGTAATATTGATACAACAGTAATTACTGATAATTTCGAAAAGATGAGGAATAAAGAAAAAAAAAACATTCAGAAGCCACGAGAAGGATACACTATGAACACCATCAATCATCCAAGAATGCATGCCAAATAAAATTAGATTTATGAACCAGCTGAACCTAAATATACTTTGTGAAATGAAATTCTTCATAAGCCCTGATCTAAAAGCTGGATTTACCAAATAAAGAAGATTAATAACCTGATGAGTCAAGATTAACTTCGTTCACTGAGCTGTCCTCACTTTCATAACCTGAAGTTTAAAAGAAAATGAATTACGAGTTACGGCATTGTTGCAATTACCATGGGTTCCAACTCAAAGCCTAGAACATTATATTGGCAGATAGAAAAAGAGTCAAATGATAAACGTAGTAATCTAATATTTTCTAACTACTATATGCTTGTTTAGCAAGAAAAAGTTTATCAAAATATTCGGATTGTAAAATTTTCGCAGAGTTGATTTAAAGTTACACGGACCAGAAGAAGATGAAGCTTCTCCCTTCTCTCTGACATCTAAAGCAACAATTTCTTCTTCTTCTTCCCCCTCTTCCACTTCCTCTTCCTCTTCCTCTACTTTTTCTTCCTCTTCTACTTCTTCTTCTTCTTCTTCTTCTTTAATATCCGTGTTCTCAGTAGCCTCTGCCTCCGCTTCGGTCCCTGAAGAAGATGAGGAAGATTCTTCTGATGGCGCATCCTTATCACCATGTTCATACCTATAGAATCGCCTTTTTATCATGATTGTAGCCTCTTCTTCTCACCACTGCATAAATGAAGAAATGACTGCTAAGCAATGAGCATCAAAGTTTAGTGAAGAAGCATAAACCGGAAACAGAAATTCTTCAAATAATTGTGAATTATTTCAAAGCTACATTTAGCAAATGACTCGAATGAAAAAGAAGAAAAAAAAAATCATAAATGCGTGGATAAATCGTCAAATTAGACACCAAATCAAAAGATTAAATTTCCGGTTTGCTGGATTAATTGATATTTCAAAAGAATGCAACATAACCTAAAAAAGCATAGAGAGAGAGAGAAGAGAGACCTGAATGTGTGAGCGTGAAGCATAAAGCAGGAGAAACGGCTGCTTGCGTTGAGAGGGAGGGAGGGAGGGGGAGAGAGAGGGTTTTGGTTTAAAAGGGTATAATCAGATGCATCCGCAAAACATTGCTACCGCCACCTACTTATTTAGGATAGGAATAGGCAAGCCTTAACTTAAGCTTATCCCTCGCCAAAATCAACTCAATTTTGTGTCCATCAACTCTATTGTCCAGAAGGTCAATGATCGAGACATACTTATCTCGAATTCGAATTAATTAAAATAGGGAGAAGGTGCAAATACGTCCTTAACGTATTTAGCAAAATGCAAATCACCCCTTATCCTTTGTTTTGGTGCAAATATAGCCTTTATGTTTTAATTTTAGTGCAGAGACAACCTTAATATTTTAATTTTGGTTCACAAGTCATGATCTTATATTATTTATTAATTTTAAATATGTTTAGATTAATTATTAGTTTTAATTAAATATGTGTTTTAAGTAAAATAAAAAATAGTAATTAATTTTAATTTTAAATTTTATATATACTTTTTTCAAATAATATTATTTCTTTTGTATATATATGTTTTTTTCAAATAATATTATTTCCTTTGTATATAAAATTGCATGGCTTATACTCTTTCATTCACTCGTATTAATAAAAATTAATTTATTTTTTACATGAAAAAAATCAATAAAAAATTAATGAATAGGGATGTCTATTCGGGAATCGAATATCGGGTATTTCGGATAATATCCAATACCCGATCGGGTTCGGGTACCCAAATATCCGGTTTTCGGGTTTTCGGGTCGGGGTTCGGGTACCCGATACCCGAAACCCGAATTGTTTATTTATTTTTATTATTTATATAATATTATATTTTAATTTTATAATTTAAAAGTTTAATACTATAAATATTTGAATATTTTAAAATTATCTGATAATATTCGATAAATACCCGAAAATAAGAAAAAAATTAATTAAATTGGGTAATTTCGGGTACCCGAATATCCTACGCTAAATACCCGATTTGGGTTGGGGTACCCGAAATTTTTTCAGGTTCGGATTCGGGTATGAAAAAATAGGATTTTCGAGTTCGGGAACCCGACCCGAATAGACACCCCTATTAATGAATATCTCATGTATTAATTTTATCTAAAAAATTGATCGCTATTAACGAGACTTTTCAAAAAAGAATATGGGTCGTTATTACGAAGACGGTGTTATACAACACGTAGTGGAATAATATAGTCTTATATTATTTATTAATTTTAATTAAATATATGCGTCGTGAATAAAATAAAAATAATAATTAATTAATTAAGAAATATGTTAAATATGATGAAAAATTAAATAATGTGAGATTCACAAAAAAAATCTATTTATTAATTTGAGTTAATTAATTGTGTACCAAAATTAAAACATTCAGGTTGTATTTGTACCAAAACTAAAACGTTAAGGTTATATCTGCATTAAAACAAAGGATAGGGACTAATTTGTGTTTTACTCAAAACATTGGGGAGGGATTTGCACCTTCTCCCATTAAAATATATTATTAAATTTAGTTGGAGTATTTTGATATTTAAATAAATTGAAACAAATTGAATTAAGTTTAGTTCTTTTACAAATTAATTCTTTATTTTATTGGTTATTTATTTTCAATCATAATTTCATTTAATTTGTTTTATCCAAATTCATTGTCAAGTTAGTTTTCTAGTTTATTGGCTGCAATAACACATACACGCACAAGTCTTTGTTTGTGGCACTATTGTTGGTACAAGTTGTTCATTGGGTTGTAAGAAATGCATACATGTTTATGTTACTTAGACGGTTGATTTCAAATATATTGAAATATTTATTTTATCCATTGGATTGAAAATACAAGCATTGTTACATCGATTTGCTCTTTGGGTCATAAATGTTCATTCTTTTCTATGGTACTTATAGGGTCTAGTTTTTTATGGTGTTTGTATTACATCCTTATTTAATGTTTAGATTGAATTTTTAGCTCTAGTATTCTATATTCGTCATTCTTACAACTTGGATTTGAGGGGAAATCATTTTCAAGAGAAGATCAATAATGTGATTTGAATGAGGATTTCTAATGACGATTGTTTAGCTCGATTTTGTCGTGTCTAGCTTTTAGTTGGAGTCGATTTGGTGTCTTTTAGTTCATGTTTACGTTGAGTTTGTTTATTATAGTTTTGGATATAGAGTGACGAAAAAGAGTTAAGATGATTTGAAATGTAATGTCCCGTTCTTTCCGCTAGAATTTTGTCATACTAAATATTTTGTGGTTAATTAAATTCGACTTATGAATAGAAACTCGATTAGCAAGTTGACAATATTAACTTCTACATTGTTTAAATTGAACTTATTTCAATTTAAATCTCATTATAAATTAGAGCTTACTATGAGACTAAATGTTTATTATTTAGTGTTACGAGTCCTCATCATTAATTATCATAATTGAGCTTATTATTATTATTATTATTATTATTATGAATCATTAAGATATATTATTATGAGATAAATGCTAAAATATCCATTTTGATAAGTAAAAAATAAAAAATACCCACTTAAAAATAAAAGATAAAAAATATCCACTTTTTATAATAACATGATGAAATTGATCATGTGTTCATGTTATTCAAATTTAAAATAACTTGAATAAGATGATCACATGATGAAATTCATCATGTTATTGTAAAAATAACATGATCACATGATGAAATTCATCATGTTATTGTAAAAAGTAGATATTTTTTATCTTTTATTTTTAAATGGGTATTTTTTATTTTTATTTTATAAAAGTGGATAATTTTATCTATTACCCCTATTATTAATTGTTATTTATATTATATGACATATGTGATTAGTTTTATCATAAATGGAATAATAAATAAATCTATAAGTGTAAATAAGATAAAACAATTCTTGGGATGCCCCCAGTTAACTTCTTCGGCTGAAATAAAGTGGAAATAGATGGCTACTGCCATTTGATATGGAAATCTAATATATATATATATATAACAATAGAAATTAGAAGGAGTGCAGTGTTAATAGTACAACTTTCAGAATCTACAGTAAGTTGAGTGAAGAAATGTTTTACACCAAGAAATAAGAAGGGATTACACCAAGAAATAAGAAGGGATTATATGTCAACAAATAGAAAATCCTTAGGCTCCATTTGGTAGTCTTGATTTACCTAGTTGGGCAGAAATAATCCACCTTCAACTCTCATTTGGTAGCAATTGTTGATTTCCTCGTGGCCCGTGTTTGTAATCAAGGCCCGAAAAATCATCCAAGTTATAGCATGATTACAAACCCACCAAAGGGGTGGTATTGTTTTCATCCCACTCCAACAGTAAAAGAAGGAAAACAATTGTATGACCAATATACCATTCCCCTTTAATTTAACTTTTTGAAGTACAATAGCTTCATGTAATTCAATCCACGACTCCATCACCGACTGCAAGAACTTGTTTGCAAGAAATATAAAGTTCCAGAAAAGAATTTTCCCAAAATCTTGAATATCGAATGTAATTTGTGATTTTTTCACAAAACAATCTTTTTTTTTTCCGTGGCTATCTTCTTCGATTCTTCCATTTTTATTTTCGTATAACATGCCCTTCTGCCATTGTTGTACGCAGAAGGTGAAATACACTCTCTGTCCACGTAATTGAAGCAACTACATTTAGTTTTGTGAAGAAAAGACATGGTGGGCTTGGCTTGGCTGGCTCATTTTGATTAGTGTAACTTAATTTGTTGGTAAGGATATTCATTTTCATTTTTATAATGATTGAATTTGTGGTGTTGCAGTCGTCGGAGGTGCCAGGGTGGTTGTCTGCGCTTCTAAGCCAGAAATTCTTCAATGCGTGCATAATTTACTAGGATCAAAAAAAAATATGAAAAGAATGTTTTTTGCTTTGATTGTTGCGTCGGAGTTTGCCCCTACTGCTTCCTTACCACCAGGAACTTTGTTTAGTTTAGCTAGGTTAGAAATGGGGGAGAAGAAATAATTAAAGGGCATATTGGTAATTGATTAGTGTTTTAAAGGACAAGATGGTAATTGCCCTACCTAAACAAGATTATAATCATCCCAACCAAATGGAAGATTATTTTTATCTCCATAATAATCTTGCCTACCAAATGGTTGATTGGATTATTTTCATCCTTTCATATCCCATCACACCATATTATTTTAATCCTATCCCCTCATATCCCATCCTTCCTACCAAATGAACCCTTAATGTAAAAGAATGAGACCTACATAGTACAAATCAAGAAGGATAATCAGACTACAATCAGAATATTAGAGCACTTGGCTCGATGATGGGCAGCTGAGAGAAAGAAGTGACAGGAGGAGCTGCCACTCCACTCAACCTATCTATACTCTGCACATTCAAGGATGATAAATTAGTACAAGAGTGCTTAATAACCAAAGGTTAAAACTATCAAAGAGCAAAACATATAGAGATTCATTGGCTACAATTAGGATTCTTGCTACCACTATATAAGGGTTACTATTCCATACTTAATTACACTCTCACTTATTCAGACGGACTTGCTGCAAGTTGGAGAGGAAGTCATAGAGAAGGAAAGGGTGTTATTGCAGTAGAGGTAAGAACTCTCAACCTCTAGCAATTAATGTTTATACCTCTTTAATGTTCAACTTAAGATATATATATATATATATATATGAACTTTTTGCCTCCCCTTCGTACCTCTTAAAAATACAACACATATAAGGCAGGACATAACATAGATCTTCCTTACTAATTGACCTTAGGTGTTGTAAGAATATGAAAATAACTTCTAGAACAGATTCCCCCAAATCATAACTTAGAGACATAAGAACACAACATGCCAGAAATGAGCTATGTATATGCTAAACTTAAGTAATCGACAAGCATGAATCAACCAAAAAATCAAAAGAATCAAACCAAATAGCTACTAACACAACAAGAGTCCAAAGTTTTAAAGTTTTAAATCCCATCATTCTACCTAGAACCTTCTCATAATCAATAAGAACTTATATTAAAAAAAAAGGAAACAAAGCAAAAGGGGGCAGACTTAGCCACTGTATTGAAGCTCAATACACAGCCTCCTCAAACCCGAACCATCACAGCCCCAGACAGCTCCGAACAGCCCCAAATCACCCCAGCTTCGAACCAAGACTACCCACAGCCCCTAACTCCATCCATTCTCAAAGCAAAGCAAATCTCTCACAATGACAAGAGAAACAAATGTGGTCAGTAAAGTAAAGAGACCAATCTGGGAACTTAAATCTCTCCCTAAACCTTCAAATCATCCATAAGTTCATAAATTTTAAAATATGCAAACATATGAATAGAAATAATTAGAGAATTAGAAGATAAGAAGGAAGACAGTAAGGGAGAAGAGAAGATACTGCCTGGGAATGAAGCAAGGGCGGCGGCTGTGGAAGCGGCGCGGTGATGAGGCGTGATGGCGGGGAGCTTCGGGAGTCTCTGCCGATTCAGTCAAGGAACAGTTCATCGGAGGATTAGATTAAGTGTTGGTTAGTACTAAGTTAAGTAGGATTAATTTAAGTTAATTATGGGCTTGGTTAATTAAGAGTTTGAGCTGGACATTTAAATTAGAAAGTATACTAGAATCATTGGGCCGAAAATAAACATAATAACTGGGTCGGGTGAGTAATGATAGTTGGTCCAAGAATCATTTAGCAACATTGACCGAAAATTTTATATTTGTTGTGCCGATAATTAAATCTAACAGGCCGAATGCTAATAAAACTTACTGGTCCGAGAATTTAATTATAACAGGCCTAAAGGTAATATAATACATGGGTCAATGTGATTAAATCAAGAATGGACTAACTTAATTTATTAAGTGGGCTAATTAATAAGTCTATTAGATCAAGAACTTATTTATTTGGACTAAGTCTAAGTATAAGATTATTAATTAATTTAGAGAATTAATTTATTAGTTAAAGTTTCATCTTGATAATTGATTTAAATTATAAGTCATACTTAGAATGTATTAATTAAGGTTATTCCAACCTATAAGAATTTAATTAAATACGAAAGTCAATAATTAATCAACTCTAAAAATAATTTATTAATTACAAGTCATTATTCTTAATTGGGGAATTCTTCTTAGGGTAATCTAATATAAGAGTTGTGGTTATTGTCTAATTAAGAATACGCAAGTGATTAATAAGACTAACTATTAAGAAGCCCTTTATGAACGAACAATAGCATGATTTAATTGATTTTAGATTTTCTTAACCTTAGGCCCTTGAATTCGGAATCCCACTTTTTTATTATTTTGTTTATTTATTTATTTCTTCTTTTCTCATGCTTATTATTGATTAGAGTGTTTAAGATTTCTATTTATTTTTTCTTGATAACACTTAGGATTAGAATTGTTTTGTTAAGGTTCCCGTTGAGATTCGACCGATGTTAAGTTGTCATGTGCAATTGATCTCGTATATTTGCGAGAACCTGGAGTACACATTTTAGGTCAAACACATTTATATTCAAATATGTGATTAAATAATCAAATAAATTTTGATGTGATTATTTAATCACACATTTAAGTAGAAATGAAGACATATAAAATGGTAAAATTCTTAATCATAGATTAAAAATGACGAGTTTTGAATAAAATTGAGAAGATATAAAAAAAAAAAATTCTATTAATCTTATTCATTTAATTAAACAAACCAAACGGTTGATAGAGAGAATAAATATTGATTAATAAAAGTTTAAAATGTTATGAGTCTTTATCATATTTTTATATATTAATATTTTATTATTTTTAGAATAAATCAAATATGACGGAATAATTCAAAATGACAAAAGCACCATTTGTATTGTGAGAGAGTAAGAAACAACACAAAAATGCTCACCCTTCTGTGGCAAGAGCGGTTAACACTTAGTAAATGATGTGACATGCTTGGTAGAAAAATAATAATTTTTTTATTAATTCTTACTTTCCTACTATAATTTATTGATTATGATATAGTTCAATATTATTCAATACAAGATATAAAAAAAAAATGAGAATTGTAATAACTAGTGTGACCACATCTGCCATGGATACCTTAGATTGTACCCACCATGATCGGTGGTAGGGATGTCAATGGGTCTAGGACCCGGTCCAGATCCAGTTGTCCAGATCCATTTCTACAGATTTGGGTTGGATTTGGACTTATCTCTCAATTATTGGATTTGGATCTAGAATTTCTTCTTTCAAACTCAGATCCGATCCGAGATCCGAAATTAAATATATTAAGTATAATAATTATATATATAATATTTATGTTAAGTTTTAATTGTTTTTTACTTGCAAAATTAGATGATTGGTGACATTAGATGTAATAGTTATTTTTTTTATATCTCAAAATGTATCATTGTCTATTTGTTTAATAATTTTCCTTATTTTAACTTAATGATAATTTATATATTTTCTATTTAATTGACAAGAGTACAATGAATATCTCACGTACTTGTTCCATTGTAACCGAAAATTATGATGACGATGGAGAACAAATTGATTTCATTGACATTTTTATTTTATTAATTATTTATGCTTATATAAAAGAATCTTGTTTTTTAATTTTTGTAGGATGTTGGTGATTTGGAAAGTAATAGTATATAGAACACTTTGAGCATGATGATTACAAATATTGATTTTTGGAATATACTCAATTGAATGACTATGTCATTTTTATGGTGTACAAACTTATATTATTTGGATGCTGAAAATTTAATATTTGAATATTTTCAACGTAATATTTTTTCTCAATTTGAATATTTTTTAAGAAAAATATGGATTTGGATCTAAACCCGTGAATCTGCATATTCAATGAATTTGGGTCTGAGTCTCATTTTTTCAGATCCAAATGATTTGGACAAAACGAAAAAATATGAATTTAGATCTGAACCAAATAAAATTCGGTCCAAATTCGACCCATTACCACCCTAATCGATGGAATAGTCGACTGAAATAACATACCAATATGCAATAGGCGCAATATGCATAAAATAACTTGGTATGTAATCAAATAATTGTATCCATTGGGCATGCTAACTTGCAAAGTTGTACATGGGCCTAAGTCCTAACCGGACCAATTCGTTTGACTCCATATCTCTCTTTTATGTAACTAAAAATCTTCAATATAATAATAAAATGTCGAATTAAATAAGTAGATGTCAAAATTATTTTTAAGAGCAAGGCTAAAGATTATTCAGATTTTAGAATATGCAACATGAGGTACCCAAATTAGGTAAGTTTGTGGACTGTGGGCATACATTGACATCACTTAAACAAGTAGGTGATATTCTCAAGCCAAAAAGTATCCATTGAATTACTAATGGTCTATCGGAATCATTTCAACATATGTAATCTCTTAATTAATTCATCACCATAAACAAACAACAGAAAAACACACACACGACCCCTATATAACAACTCAAATAAAGTAAGTCTCAACGAATTTCCCACTGCATTAAATTTAATATTCTCCATTCATAAAAGTATATATATTTTATCATAGTATAAGTTTTTTATATTTTAAATTTTTTATTTATAATAGCTGAGTCACTCCATTTAATATCTAATTTAATTAAAAATAATAAATTAGGTGAAACTCAAACTCTATTTAATAATACATACAATGATTTAAAAATAATGCATTTGTCAAAAAATCTACTCACTATACATTTGCACGTAAAATTTAAATACATTATTAAAATTCATACGTAGTTAAAGTGTTAACATTTTTGATTGAGAAATTAGTAAAAGATATGCAATTAATGAATTAATAACAATAAATATAGGAATATCACTTTAGTCTGAAAACCCACGGACGATCCAGATAGACCGACAAAAAAGGCGGGTTAGAGCCTAAATATTTTAGCTCGAAATAAAAAAATCCGATTGAACTGAACCGAAAATAGTCCGAGCCTAATAGGGCTATCCCAATTAATCGACAAAAAATAAGTATGACTTAAAAAAAAATTATGTTAAATTTGTGTCAAATTATTAGTAATTTATTAGTTATTATGTAAGTTTATAGTGAAATAATACTTATTTTTGAATATAGTACCAAGTTTTTATTGAGAAAAGACGACATAATTTTTGTTATAAAAAAAACATTTATTACAAAAGTGTATATAATAATTTTTTCTAACAAATATTTTGTTCCAACGAGCTAGTCCGAAACTGGGAGGGTTAGGATTAGGGCCGAAATACTTTAGCCATAAAAAATTCCCACTAACCCGAAACGAAAATAGCTTGAAACTGAATGGGTTGACTTGAAATGAGTGGGGGAACCCGAGTGACATCTCTAAATAATACTCCATCCGTTCCAATAAGCATGACACAAAACTTTTGGGTACGGTTGTTAACTTAAGTGTATAAAGTAGTCTAAGAGTGATAAATTTTAAAGGGATAACTTTTACTATTTTAAGAATGCGCCAAGTATAGTGAGACGTCTGAACAAGGGAATTATGTCAAGTGGGACGAGTATGAATTAAAATGAAGTAACAAATAAAGAAGGGTTAATGCAATTTCTTGGAATGTGCATGAAATTTAAATAGAAAGTTTGAGACGCAAAATGCGATATGCGTGGAGATGAATCAACTTATGCTACTATTACTATTTATGGATCCTCCTAGCTAGCTTAAGAGAACGAGTCATAAAACTTCCTACTACATCGGCGAGAATTAAGAGTTGAGAATAATGGAGGTGGAGAAGCTTGTGCCGAAGCGAACCGCCACCGCCACCACCGCCGCGAGGAAAAGCGCCTTCATGGCGGAGGTAAACCGCGTGAACCGTATCGCTCTCCCGATGATCGTGGTGACAGTGGCGCAGTTCCTGCTGCGGGTGTCCCCGATGTTCATGCTCGGCCACGTGGACCAACTGTCTCTCTCCGGTGCCTCCATCGCCACCTCTCTCTGCAACGTCACCGGTTTCAGTGTCGTCGTAAGTTCTATTTTTATTTCTATTTCTTTCTCTTTATTATTTTTACTTTCTTTATTGCGTGTACATATTATTCCTCTGCTAGTATTTTTTGATTAAGAAACCAATTTGTTGCGTTTTCTAGAAAATTGCCACCAAATTCATGACCTCCAATGTGTGGCGTTTTCTTTCTTTAGTCTTGCATTGTTTAAGTCAATTTATGTTTTGAATAGTTGGGCGGGCAGCGGGCTCCATCTGATTTATATTTTCCATTTCTAACATATTTTCTTTTTTATCTCTCGCCAATGTTTTTAACATTAACTATTATATACACATAATTCCATTAAAAATTATAAATCATGTGGGACCAAAACTCCACTCAATACACACGTCTCAATTAAAAAATAATAATAAACGGAACTCAAACTCCACTAACTATATTTTTCTATACAAAATCAAAACACTATATTAAAACATGTGTCGAATCAAACTGTTAAAGAACATTTATGGACGGACGACGGAGTAATAAGTAATTTGATACCCAATGATAATATTTTCTGCACTATTGCTTTCTCTCTAAAGAAGACAGAATACATTGCATAATTTGCATGTTCTCTTTTTTTTTTTCAAAATTAGGGTTCAGTTTTGAGCAAAATCTGTTTTTCACATGATGTTTTAGTTCAACTTATAGATACATGAATTTTTTATTTTTTTAAAAATTTTATGCAGTAACTTGTTATAACAATAATTTTAATAGGATTCAGATAGAATTTGAAAATTAAATGACATTTTAACCATGAATAAACTGTCATTTAAGTCATCGACTTGACAATTTTGGTTAAAAGCTCATATGCAAGTGAAACTGAGACTCTGGCGAAACTTGTGTGTATAGGAGTTAATCAATGAAAAGGTCACACAGTGCAGAATGATAGATTTTCCCAACTTAGTATATTGATAGGCAAGGACTCCTTATAAATTTATACAAAAATGGTGGTAATTTATGTAGATAGGAAAATAATTGAAAAGGTAAATGCAGTTTGGGATGTCTAGTGCTTTGGAAACTCTATGCGGACAAGCATACGGAGCTAAGCAATACAAAAGAGTGGGAACTTTGAATTGTGCGGCAATTGTATGCCTATTTGTGGTGTGTCTACCTCTCTCTCTTGTCTTCATCTTCACGGAGAAGCTCTTGCTATTAACTGGACAAGATCCTTCCATATCAGCAGCAGCAGGAAAATTCGCCATTCAGCTAATCCCAACGCTCTTCCCCTACGCATTCCTTCAGTGCCTCGTTCGTTACTTGCAGATCCAGAGCCTCATCTCCCCCATGGTATGGAGCTCCTTAGCGTCTCTCTGCTTCCAGATACCTCTCTGCTGGGCTTTCATATTCAAATTCCATCTTGGCAATGGCGGTGCAGCCATCTCCATAGGCGTATCGTATTGGTTTAACGTTGCTTTGCTCATGCTCTATGTTGTGTATTCTCCCATGTGCCAAGAAACACGAGCTTCATTCTCGTTCTCGTGGGACGTGGTTGTGGCGATGAAGGAGTTCTCTCTGCTTGCTATACCATCTGCTGCTATGGTATGGTGAGTAGTAGTTAGTTTAGTTATGATTTACTTGTTGAATTTGTTGATAGGCATGTTTGTTTGTAGTAGTGATGTGTGTGGTGGTGTTTTGCAGTTTGGAGTGGTGGTCTTTTGAGTTAGTATTGTTATTGTCTGGTGTGTTGCCAAATCCACAGCTGGAGACATCAGTTCTTTCTATATGGTATTGTTCTCGAATCACTAAAACTAGGATGAGTCTGGACTCACCGTAAGGTCCATTGGGAGTAGCTAAGAGCAAAACTTATTAATCCAATTAAGATTTATTCACACTACAAAAGCTGATTAGAACCTTACTGTGAGTCCAACCTCACCCAAGTATGAAGTTTCCTATCCCCTTTCTTGATTATCTAATATTTTCTTGTGTATCATGTTTCTTGAAGCTTCACCATTTCCTATTTGCACTTTCATGTCCCATATTCGTTTGGCGCGGCTGCAAGGTTAGTTTGTCGATCAAAAATATGCTCAAACGTGTTGCATATGATAATTGGATATGGTTTGACATAAGTTTTTGTGTTTCCTTGTGTGAGGCAGCACCCTGATCTCCAATGAGATGGGTGCAGGAAATCCAGAAGCAGCCAGAGCCACTCTGCACGCAGTACTTGCTCTGGCAATCACGGAGTTCCTGGCGGCCAGCTTTGCCATCGTGTCATGTGGCCGTGTATTAGGATACGCGTTCAGTGAGGAGAGACAAGTGGTTGGCTATGTCAAGCAAATGGCGCCTTTCCTTGGCATCTCCATCATCATGGACGGCATACAGGCTGTACTTTCAGGTAAGCCTTTTCTTTTATCGGCTCATTTGGAATGCATCGACCAAATGGATCTTTTTTTTTCAATCCAAACACAACGTTTATACGTGTAGGGGTAGTGAGAGGCTTGGGGTTGCAGCACATTGGGGCGTACGTGAATCTCGGGGCGTACTATTTGGTATGCATCCCGGTGGCTCTGTTATTTGCATTTGTATTTCATTTCAAAGGGCAAGGCCTTTGGAGCGGACTCGTGGCCGGAGCCACGGTGCAATCCATAGCGCTTTCTCTACTCACGGCCTTCACCAATTGGGAGCATAAGGTATGGTTTCACTTTATATCTATGTTTCTGCTCCAAAATTGATGTTATCGTGTTTGAAAACTTATTTTGGTAACCTTTAGAAAAAATTAGGTCATTTTTGAAGATCTTCAATGATTTTGAAATGAGAATTGAAAAAAATTATGGTGGGCTAGAGAATTTCATCTCTCGTGTCACAAGACTCACAACTAGTATTTTTGCTTTCGTTGATGAATTATTTTCTTCATTGATTTGTACTCCCTTTGTCCTACTAAACATAACACACTTTAATTTTCTTATTAGAACGTCCCACTAAGCTTGACACATTTCATATATAGTAAAAAATATCTCTTAAAAAAGGTGTGGTTCTTACCACCTTTATCACTATTACACACTACTTTATACACTTTCTTAATAACCGTGCTGAAAAAATGTGTCATGTTTAGTGGGACGGAGGTAGTACAAAATATGTTAATTAATGAGGGTGGATTGGATTTTATAGGCAATTGAAGCACGACAGAGGATCTTCTCAGAGGATTTTGAAGTAAGAAATGATTCTGTATGCAAGCATGAAAAATTGGTGGAGATGTTGTGAATCGCATTTTCTACCAAGCATTCGTTTTGTTTACATTTATTTATTTGTTTGTTTCATATACAGCACTCTTGATTTAAAAAATAAAAAAATCTAAATTTTGAATCTTGAGTGTTGCGTGGTTGGTTGCTCAACTTCACGTGGGGGTAATTGGTTTTTTACTTAACTATTTATTTATCCATTTGAGATCATGTAATACTGAAACATATAGATAGTTCCAGCACAGTAAACTTCTTTAGGCATGGAACTCCTTGTAGCATTAGTTTTTCACTTTTGTTGCATCTTGCATGTAATCATATTCACCATCCAATGAGAATTATAATAGTCTAATCCACGTTACTTATGGCGTTGTATTAGTACGGGAATGAGAATGTAACAAGTGGTAATTAGAGTTTATGTTATATTCTATATACATGGGGGATTTATCACGTAGATTAAGAAATTAAAATGTTGTGTTTTAAAAAGATAGAAGTTATTATTTTAAAGCTATTTTTTTGTCAAAATGACCACTTTTAATAGGACGATCCAAAAAGTAAACGTAATTACCTTTAACACCAAGGTGAGAGTAGTATATATAAGAAAACTCAATTATTAGATTTTAAATGATTTATTATAACTCATATCATCCTCTTACTGAAACAACACAATATATCATACCATTATACAATTATGCAATAAATTATTGATAGTATTAATTTCGGTTCATGCTTTCTTTTTAGCCGAAGAAGAGAAGTGTATGTCATATACTGGGAATTTGTTTTATTTTGTTATAGACGTTGACTGATGAATGGGGGTGGAAGTCGATCTTGGACCCGATTCAAATCCGTAGATTCATATCTATTTTTGAGGATTTTGATCCTTCAAATTTTGGACCCGATGGATCCAGATCGGATCTGGAATTTTTTAAATTTTCTAGTACCGGATCTAGAGTTCACGTTTTGAGACGCAGATCCGGTCTAGATCCGCCCAATAGACCCGTTTATTTAATTATCTATGATATATATATATATATATTAATATCTACATTATTTTAAATATAGTTCAATCCAACTCTAAATATTTTTTACTTATTGAATTTCTCTATTTTTTAAGATGTTGATGATGTTAAAAGTAGATGCAATATCTTATTTTTTTAAAAATATTTTAAACTTTGATTTTAATTGCAATCTATTTCGCCACAATTCCTCTTGACACATCAAGGATTTTAAAATTGTTTAAAAAAGTATGAGTTATTTTGAATTGTTATAGTGTTATGTAAGAATCATAGCATTATTTTGATCAATCATATTACTGTTGATTTATATCATTATCATTATTTTATTATTAGTTTTAGTATATTTTTAGAATTTATTTAAAAAAATAATTTGTATGGATTTGGGTTGGACCCGTGGAACCGGTAGATCTCATGTATCTGGACACGGATCTCAGTTTTTAAGATCTAATGGATATGAATCGGATTTGGACTCAAGTCAAAATTTTTGGATCTGGTCCATTGCCATCCCTACTAATGAAAAAGTGTTAGTGACTTAATGTCAATATCATTTATTTTAGTAAAAATTAATTATAATTAAAATTTTAAAATATATTAAGTTATACTTTTTTGTGCATATTAATATTTTTACTTCTATTGCAAATACAATAAAAATAATATAAATTAAAATCAAAATGTAAAGACATACATCACGCGAATAATCTATATATAATATATAAAAATAAGATTTTTACTATATTTTTATAAAGAGCAGTTATTCTTTAATGAATAGTTGCATCTGCAAACTAAATAATATTCATATCTGGCTAGAATACAAACACCATGGGGCCTTGCCTTTTTAATTTTGAAAGTTTGCCTTGTGTAACTTTAATTTTTGTGCTTGTATGGGATAGCTAGGGGTGTCGCGAAGTGCTTTTTGGGAGCCTTTGAGCAGTCGCTGCCATTCTTGCTGATGCGGCTGTGGCTGCGCTGCCCAAGGTTGACGTGGTACCGTTAGTAATTCAGCAGAGCGTAGTTTGTCACTTATGGCACATTGGTAGTTTTTGCACATTCGCGTTGGATTTATTATTCTCTGATGCTTATTCATGTGTTGTGCTGTGTTGTATCACGCATTCACAAGTTCACAACGCACAGTCTTCTATCTTTTGTACAGTAACAATTATTGGAGATCAAGTGTTGACGAAAGGAAGCAGCAATGTGATAAAGAAGTTGATGTGTGATAAAGAAGGATTAGTGCGTGTTTTCTTAGTTTAAATAATACCCGTTCGGTTATTTAGTAAATCAACGGATGAGATCTTTTACTTGTAGGATAGATAGTTATTAGAAGTGCTTGTACGCTTTTATCTTTTCTATTACGTTTTTACTAAGTGTATACATGCTTTATGCATGTATGTATAAATACTGTGATGTAAGCTCAACTCAAGTGTTGGAACGATTAAATTCATTGAGCTAAAGTTTCTTTCATTCGATTTTTCTTCCACAATGTTCAAATTAACTACATTCAATCTACAAATTAAGATGGTATCGGTTTAAGCAAGGTTCGATTGATTCAATCATGGTGAAAAACAAGAAGCAGCCATGGCGAACGATGCTCGCGATGGTGAAGATGCGGAGGAGGATGCTCGACGCGATACAGTTGATGATTCTCATCCTGTAGCTGAGAATTACACGCATTCACATTCAAATATGGCGGATAATCGCCAACAAAATCGTGAAAGTACTTGGGAGCTGGATATGGATCCTTCAATTTTGAAGAAGGTACTCTACATTCAACCTCAGGATCATCCTAGAATGCAGTTGATTTCTACTT
Organism: Leonotis leonurus; assembly: GCA_026898415.1. Lineage (NCBI taxonomy): Eukaryota > Viridiplantae > Streptophyta > Magnoliopsida > Lamiales > Lamiaceae > Leonotis > Leonotis leonurus. The sequence continues at coordinate 125,148 of JAPKLX010000135.1, forward strand.
TATTAACTGCCGATAACTATCTCAATTGGAGTCGTTAGATTAGTAGAGCGCTGGTTGCAAAGAATAAATATGAATTTGTTGATGGTACATTGAAGGAACCCGCTGTATCATCTGAATATTATAAGGATTGGGTGACTGCGGACTATATGGTGTCATGTTGGATTCTTAACTCTATTTCCAAGGATGTTGTGAATTCCTTTAATAAGATAGGTACAACTAGGAAGTTGTGGGATACCATACATCAACGGTTTGGCAGGAGCAATGGTCCAAAACGCTTTCGATTGCAACGGGAAGCCAACACTACACAGCAAGGTAACATGAACCTATTGAATTATTACACAAAATTGAGTGAAATATGGGATGAGTTGGAGATGTTAATTGTTCCCCCTGAGTGTTGTTGTGGTGCGCACAACGTTTATATAGAACATCAGGAGCAAAATAGGCTTATGCAACTGTTAATGGGGTTAAATGACTGCTATGCTTCAACTCGCAATCAAATATTGTTTATGGATCCTCTTCCTACAGTTAACAAGGCTTATTCGTTGTTGCTTCAAGTGGAGGATCAGAGATTGGTTGCTGATGGAAACTTGGATTGCAACTCTCAACTCATGATGCATCCAGGAAAGATGATGTTTACTAACACATCAATTGAGGATACTCCTAAACAAACCTTCACTAGATCTCGTAGAACCAAGGAGGAGAAGGCTCGGCTGTTTTGCACTCACTGCAAAGTTCATGGCCATGAAGATAAAGAGTGCTTTAAACTTCATGGCTACCCGTAGTGGTATAAATGATTTAAGGCTGCAAGAGGCAAATCTAGAACTAATTTTGTGGAAGACACATATTTAACAGATCATGGAGGTATAGATCAGTCATCTGATGAGTTTAGCCCTCAATTCTCTAAGAAGTTACAGTTAGAAATTGCCAAGTGCATGGGGAGCTTCAAGAAATCTGATCCTATTGGTTCCTCTGGACATGACATCAACATGTTCACAACAACACAAATGGAGGATCCCTTCATTTCAGGGCACTTTGCATTTACAGTAAGCAATGATCCTAATCCTACTGCTTGGATAATGGACTCAGGTGCATCTGTGCACACTTGTTGTAATATTACTCTCATGCATTCTATTTACAAGCTTACTCATCTACATGATTTACATCTGCCTGATGGGTCCATGAAGACTGTGCAATATGGTGGAGAAGTATGGATCACTGAGGATTTGATACTGCAGAATGTATGATATGCCCCTGACTTCACTAACAACCTGATTTCAGTGGCTCAACTTGCCTATGATCTTGATGTTCGTTGTCTATTCTTGAAAACACACTGCATTGTGCAGAAGGAAAGGACTGAAAAGATTATTGCCATTGGTAAAAGACATGGCAATCTTTACTTTTTTAAGTCTCCAACCACTGAAATTGTTGTTCCTCAGGCATCTTTGCAGGCTAATCTCTCCATTCTTGATTGGCACAAGAGTCTTGGACATGCTTCATTGCAAACCCTTCAACATATCCCAGCACTTAAAGGCTCTATCACACAACATGATGCAGAGGTTATATCCAAGTGTGAGGTATGTCATAAGTCTAAACAGACTAGATGTTCATTCCCTATATTAAATAGGAGGTCTACTGAATTGTTTGAGATACTGCATGCTGATATATGGGGGTCGTATACATCTGAAAATATCTGTAATGCTAAGTTTATGCTTATCATTATTGAGGAGCATAGTAGAATGATATGGACCTATATGATAGCTTCCAAATTTCAGGTCTATAACTTGCTTAAAAGCTTCTTTCGCATGGTCAAAACTCAATTTGGCAAGGTGGTTAAAACACTTAGGACTGATAATGGCAGTGAGTTTATTAGTTCTCAAATGCAAAATTTGTTGTCTGAACTTGGAATTATGCATCAAAAATCTTGTATATACACTCCACAACAGAATGGGATTGTGGAAAGGTGCCATAGGACTCTGCTAGAGGTGGCCAGGTCTTGGCCATGTCTTTAATGTTTCAGAACAATGTCCCACACATATTCTGGCCTTATTCTATTTTGATGGCTACTTGGATACTAAATAGAATACCAAATAAAATCCTTGGATGGGTCAGTTCACACTTTGTTGTCTTTGGTTCATAGCCTAATATTAGTAAGGTGCTTAGATTTGGGTGTTTGACATTTGCTTCAACTTTAAAACATGGTAGATCCAAGTTTGACAGTAGATGAGAGAAATGTGTCGTTTTAGGGTTCTCTCCAACTCACAAAGGTTTCTTATTATATCAGATTGCTGATTCTAAGTTGCTCATAAATAGAGATGTGAAATTCTTCATCAATGATAATCCATATCAAGATGTAATTTCCTCTCAGATTGATCCAGTCCTACCTGGGTTTTCTACACCACAAGTACCAGATATAGTGGCTACAACAGATGATAATGATGATGTACATTCTTTTGGTGGTTATAATGTTGGCATGGATGATCCAGTAGATGATGACATGATAGACACATCAGTTGATGCTGGAATGGTTGATCCAGAAGTTGATGATCCAGTTGCTACATCAGTTGATGGTCTAGTACAAGTCACTCCCAATATGGAGATTTCCATCCCTCCACAACAGCCTGCTCAAACCAGAAGCAAACGCATCATTAAAACTCCACATTGGATGCAAGATTATGTCGGATCAGCAACTGCTTCAGTTCAAGTCCCACATGAGGTACATTCACATCCTACATTTCCATACCTTGATGTACCACATTTGTCTTCTAAGCATAAGGCTTTTCTGGTCAATGTTACAACTCTACATGAACCTACTTCATATAAGGAGGCCAGTAGGTATGTAGAATGGACTAAGGCTATACAATGTGAACTAGAGGCTTTAGAGGACAATCAGACCTTGACCATAACAGATCTTCCTGCAGGGAAGAAACTCATAGGTTCTAAATGGGTTTTCAAAGTCAAATTAAAGCAAGATGGTACAGTGGATAAATTTAAAGCCCGTTTGGTGGCAAAATGATATAATCAAGAGTATGTAATAGATTATACTGAAGTTTTTTCCCCAATTGCAAAACTTGTCACTGTTAGATTTCTAATTGCTATTGCTACATCTAAGGGTTGGCCAATTCATCAAACTGATGTTAATAATGCTTTCCTACATGGTTTTTTGCAAGATGATATATATATGACACCTCCACAGGGATACTCTAAAGCCAAAGCAAACCAAGTTTGCAAACTAGAGAAGAGTCTCTATGGGTTGAAACAGGCATCAAGAGAGTGGAACGCTGAGTTTTGTAGATGTCTTTACTATATGGCTTTGTTCAATCAATGGCTGATCAATGTTTGTTCACTAAAGGTGATGGAGGTAACTTTATTTGTCTACTTGTTTATGTTGATGATGTATTGATTACTTGTCCTAGTTCTCAAGCTATTGAAGATCTAAAAGCTTATCTGCACACATCCTTCACCATTAAGGATCTTGGTTCAGTCAAATATTTTTTGGGTGTTGAGATAGCTAGAGGACATAATGGAACTTATTTGAATCAACGCAAGTATGTGCTTGATCTTCTTGAGAGTGTGGGCCTCTTAGGATGTACTTCTGTTCCTACACCTCTCCCCCCTAGTGTTAAACTTAATACTGCTGAAGGAGATCTCCTCCCTCATCCACTAAGCTACAGGAGGCTTATTGAACAATTATTGTATCTTAACATGACTCGGCCTGATATATCTCATAGTGTCCAAAAACTTAGTCAGTTTGTAGCCTCTCATAGATCATCACATTGGTCAGCTGCTATGTATGTTTTAAGATACTTAAAAGGTTGTCCTTCACTTGGTCTATTCTATCCTGCCAACACTTCATTTGAAATTGCCAGTTATTGTGATGTTGATTGGGCATCTTGTGTGGATACACGTAAATCATTGACATGATATTGTGTGTTTGTTGGAGGTGCTTTGATTTCTTGGAGGTGTAAGAAACAAGCTACAGTTTCTGTTTCTTCTACTGAAGCTGAATATAGGGCACTCAGTGCCACTTCTCGTGAGCTAACTTGGATTACTTATCTATTTGCAGAGTTTCATATCAAGCCTTCTCTACCTATATCTCTATTTTGTGACAATCAGACAACAATACACATTACTCGTAATCAGGTATTCCATGAAAGAACCAAACATATTGACATTGACCGCCACTTGGTTCGAAACTTATACAAGGATGGTTTTCTTAATCCTATCCATGTTTCCACCACAATACAGTTGGCTGATTTCTTTACTAAATCATTGCCCAGCTCTCGTTTTCATTGCCTTAAATCCAAGATAGACTTACTTGCTATTTGTCAGGCCCATCTTGAGGGGGGGTATTGGAGATCAAGTGTTGATGAAAGGAAGAAGCAATGTGATGAAGAAGTTGTTGTGTGATAAAGAAGGATTAGTGCGTGTTTTCTTAGTTTAAATAATACCCGTTCGATTATTTAGTAAATCAACGGATGAGATCTTTTACTTGTAGGATAGATAGTTATTAGAAGTGCTTGTATGCTTTTATCTTTTCTATTACGTTTTTAATAAGTGTATACATGCTTTATGCATGTATGTATAAATACTGTGATGTAAGTTCAACTCAAGTGTTGGAACGATTAAATCCATTGAGCTAAAGTTTACTTTCATTCGATTTTTCTTTCACAATGTTCAAATTAACTACATTCAATCTACAAATTAAGAACAGTCACAGACAATATATGCAATTTCTGTTCTTTTGTTCTTCAACATTACCCCAAAAAAGAAGGAAGAAATGTGAAAATTGACGCGGCATTCAGCAATCGAAAACTCAAGAATTTACCCAATAGGAATATCTTCGCCATTACCGGAATCGATAGAGCTAGCTATCTGGAACCAATACCGAGTTCACATGTTCCTCTGGGTTCTTATTGCAGGCTGAAGCTTGCACACTCCTGTTGTGTACGGTGCAAGTTATGCAAATGAATTTTTGAACATACTCAAATGATTTGTTAGAAGAAAGAGCACAATGGAGTTTGGTGTGTAAGTTGAGCACCATAAGACAAACGAATCAGTCAATGAAAATCCATGGTGGATTTATGATCGTCGCATCGCATTTTAAACAATAAGCAATTTATGATCTCCCACCTTCTACAGTTTAACACAGTAATTAAGCCAATAAGAACAGTAAAACAAAACCAACCAAAATAGTTCAACTCACCAAAAGTTACATAGAATTAAATCTCCTTGATCAACGGCAGATCGACCATGTGCTAAATTCTGCCGTGAGAATGTGACGGATCGGAGACGAGACGGTGACGCAGCGCATATAAACGAACTCAATTTTCTTGGCCTGATCGAGTTTATTTTGTGTGCTTGATGAGTAAACTTATCTGAAATTTGTATGAGTAAACTTATCTGAAATTTGTAAATGATATTGGTAATGATTTTGAAGGAATTTGTTCAATTAAAATTGGTAAAATCTTACTTTAAAAGAATTAGTTCATGCAGATATAGTACTTTTTCATGCTTATTGTTATATTTCTTTGATGTGTTCTACTATTTTTATGTACCAAATTGATTTGCAATTTTATGTTCTATAAATTGTTAGTCTCTATTTATATATGCATTAAAATTTTATTTTCCATCTAATGGCATATTATTTTCTTCTTTCTTTTCTTCCTTCTGGATTATGTTATTACTTTTGCAATAAAAATTGTATTGAAGCTAGTTTATCTTAGAAAAGTTGGATTTCATATTGAAATGAATTGTTTTATAAAATTTTAAATTGTGTAGAATTTTCTTATCTTCGATCACCTAAAAGTGATGACATGTGTTAATGATTAGAGTTCTTATGCAAAAAATTGTCATTTTTTCTTAAAACTTATGTATGAACTTCTTAGATGTTATGGGATCTTCAATCTCTCTATTCAAACTATAAAGTAATTAATGTATAAAAAATATTAAGAATGAAACAGAAATACATAATAATAACAAAAACTTTAATAGCTAGACATATATATTTCAAGCTAAGGAATTTCTTCATGCATGTATATATAAAATGCAGTAGATATATATTAGTATACTCTTCTTAATTTGGGCACGTGGTTTAAATAGCTTTTTTCCTTGGATTTATTTATTTATTTTCCGTTGGTTAGATTTTGTTCTAATGTGGGAATAAAATACAGTAGATATATAAAAAATAGAGTTTTTGATGGTTTGTTTAAGAGAAGTTATTTGTTGATTTTGTTTTCTATCCTAAATTAGGACGTGTGTCTGTTTGAGGGAGGGATTGTGGTTGTCCGTGGTGGCAAAGAAGTAAGAAGATCAAATATTTTAAATATGCAGCAAGTATTTTATACTCCCTCTGTCTTTTAAAAACATGCACTAATTGACGCAATGTGAGTTTTAATGAAATGTAGTTGACTTAAGTGATAATGAAGATTGAGACCCACAAAAATATATATGTAAAAGTTGAGGGTGGAGAATGAGTTGAGACCCACAAAAATATCATATTACATGTGATATCATGTCCAAAAATAGAAGGTACATGCATGTTTGTGTGAGACTTACTAAAAATGGAAAAAAGGTGCATCTTTTTGCGAGATAGTGTAAGTATATCATATTTACATATTTGAGAACATATTTACAAACAATTAACTACATATTTTTAAAAAAAAATAAAGGAGCTTGACAATAATAATTAAAGCAATTTCTATTAATTTATAGTGTGTATTAAAAAAATATATGTAAAAATTATACTCCGTGCATTGCATGGACGGAAATTTCTAGTGTTGATAGAAATGCAAATTCAATCATAATATATTATAAATTGTGACAAAAATAAAATCATTTCGCATTTAAATGGTTTTCGGCATCAAAAAATATTAGTAAACTAAAATTACAATATTGCCCAGATACGCGAAAATGAAAATGTATTTTACTTATAATAGCTATAATTTATATAATTTCAAAATCTTATTACTATATATTTTACGAAATTATTATTTATTTTATTATTTTGTTTGGCCATAAAATTATTGTTCATTTAATTTTTTAATAATTGGACTAATTTACTCAATTACAGTTATTAAAATTGTGCAAGTCAAGTCGTTACGAAATCAACCTGATAACGATCCGACCTGTTAAGGTTAAACTCGAACCAAATTTATTAAGATGCTATTAAATCCAAACAGGAACTCAATTTGTTAATTAAACTCAAACCTGAACACGATACGAACACTATAATTTTCGTATTAATACAATATGATAATAACACGACACATTATTCTTGATGTGGAAAAACCTTAAATCTATACTAGAAAATGACATAAAAACAATAATAATTTAATAAAAAATAATAAATATGTACACAATATATTAATTTTATAGTAAAGAAATATAAAATATTCTTGAAAAAATATATCTCAAAATACATTTACTTCAAAATATATATTAATATATTAGAGCAACTACAATAGTAGGGCTCTTGTGTTGACAATTTATAGAGCCCACTTTTTAAAAATTGTATTATTGGGAAACTTCAAATCGAGTTCAAGCTCTCCTATAAGAGCTCAGCTTTTTAAAATATTTTATTATTTTTTTGTCCCTTTTCTTTTCTTTTTTGATTTGTAGATGATAAGTAAATATGGTGGGTGAGATCCATAAAATAGTATTGGAGCTCTAAAATTATAATTCTACCATTGTAAGTCTTTTTGATTTTGGAGTTCTTATCTAGTTGGCAATTTATAGAGCCTTAATATAGACTCTCCATTGTAGTTGCCCTTATATATTTATGTTATCGGTTAATTCAAACCAAACTTGCACCTAACCTGTAGCCGACACGATAATTTTGTGTTCTTATTCAGTCAACTTGATAACAATCTCAACCCTATAAAATTTGACACTAATAAATTAATTTCGTGTGTATTTGCATTGTGGTACCATATCATGTCAAAAATATATTGATAGTCATATAGTCAATATACACAGCTCAATAAAATATAGTAATAAATTATGTAATTCAAATTCTATTAGATAACAATATACCTCAAGGCTCAAGCAAATTAACAAATTTAAATTATTCTTTTACCAACTTAAATAATTATTACATTGAATATGACAAAAAAGTAAAAATGGGTCGCTTGGTTTGTATGTTCAATTATTTTACTAGTATTGTAAAAATTAATCAATAAAATGATAAATTACTCTATCATATTGAAAAATACCGGAAATACTAAATATAAAGTATACCTAAAATTTTGGTAAATTATAATACCTTATTCAATATGATAAAGATATGACCTTTTCAAATACCGAGACACACCGTCCCACATTACATATTTAAAAATCATCATATATCATTGTTTCGGTAATATATCAATTTATATTTATAATATTAAATATATATATATTCAATTTGAATTATAAAAAAACCGTTTATTAATAAATTATGAATTATAATTAAAAACATCAATGATTAATTATAAAAGATGTGAGTTTATTAATAATTGAAAAGATTGAATAATAACTTATAATTATTAGTTAAAACGATAATTATAAACATGGAGTATTATATATTTTCATGTTAGATAATTAAATAATTATAATTATTTGTTTTTATATATATATATATTGTTATGGGTTTTTCTTTAGGTGTAATGGCTTCTAAATAAATAAACTATCCACGAATTATGGTATTGCATATGAATTAAAAAATATTTTCCACAATACATAAACTACCTATTCTTCGTTTTTTCAACATTGGACTTATTTTGGTCAAAATAGTGATGACATGGACCCGAATTAATGATGTGGAAGTCCACCTAGTCGTTTTGTTTTAATGAAAAACGACGTCGTTTAGGCTTAGGTGGATTTCCACGTCATTCATTCAGGTCCATGTCATCACTATTTTGACCAAAATAAACTCGATGTTGAAAAAAAATGAAAAATAAGTAGTTTATGTATTGTGGAGAAGAGATTGTTTAGTTCGTGTGAAATACCAAAATTCGTGAATAGTTTATGTATTTACAGACCATTATCCCTTTTCTTTATAGAACTCTCAAATATTAAAATATCATATCAATTATCATATAATCAAACGTGTATTTGAAAAATTTTGTATGTATTTAAAGATTTTTCATTTATATGGAAATGATATAAAGTTTCCTTTGTAAATTCTTTTATTATTGCTACTTTATATGCATGGTAATATATATTTAAGAATCTGTTATATATTTGAAGATTTTTTATGTGTATATGAAAAAATTGTTTGTGGAAAAAATATATTAATATTATGTTGTGATTAATGTGATTTTTAATTTTACAATTTAGATAAATATGAATGAAGTAATTTGAAAGTGCTACATAATATTACTCATAAATATATTAATAATATGAATATTTGTTTCTCAATACACAAATTAATCATATTTTTTGGTATTGCACAAATCAATATATTCGTCATATCAATTTCTGATAAATACACTAACTTTTAACAAATTATAGTATCTCACACGAATAATTAAATTTTCACAAATAGCACATTGAATTTGATTTCATCTAAAAATCGAAGTCCATAAGCATGAAACGAAGCGTTCTTTTTATTTTTCTCATTTAAAAACTACATAAGCATTATATATAAGTTGATAAATCATGTTGCTAAGATTAGATATGTTAGGATTTGTATACTTTAAATCATGTTTAATACATGAGTATTATAATAAAGTTGTTTTCACTTTCATTTATTGATAATAAATATTTTTTCATTGATTTGTTATTTATTTATTTATTTTGTCAATTATTTAGTGCAAACAAAATCATTTTGTACATTGTATATTGTGTGGTGGATTGGATCATAGAAAGTAACACAGTCAGCTCATTATAGAATAAAGGTCACAGCCCAGATAGATTTGGACAGTCTCGTCGTGAAAAGCTAATGTATCATTCTGATGTCTAGTGCTGACCTTAGTCGACAAAATAATTTGGTGCATTTATGCTGGGGTGCATGTAATTGCATATCTATATTGTGTGGTTTCACGATGAGAAAAGTTCTTATGCTGATAGTGAAGAACAAGGTCTCGTAGATTCTTTATTTCTTAATCTATGTCACTGGCATTAAGTATATGTGGTTGATTATGCACTTTTGATGTATTTGCACTTATGGGTTTTTCATAATCCTATAAAGTAATACGCTTTATTGAGTAATACTGATATGTTATTGTGTAAAATTGCATCTCAGAGAGTTCGAGTTGATTATATGCGCGTGAGGCGTTCTAAAAAGGTTTATTATATAGAAACACCGCCGGTTGGAATTTATTTCAAATATAATAATAAAAGTCTGAATTGGATCACTTACAAAAAAATATATTAATCAATATAAATTGTCAACAAGTTTTAATTAATTAATGAATATGAAATTTTAAAAACAGGAAATGATTTTTAAAATGAGGTACAATTTGTAATATGAATCGGTGCAGAATAGTTCAATATTAATCTTATAGTGTAGTTGATAAATACTAATATAAGATTCAATTAATATAATAATTCATTGATTAAATATTGATGGACAAAGTCTCATATCTCGCTTTTGGGAGATATTAAAGGAAAGCTCTTTGTCCCTCGAGAACTTTCTCTCATTTGGATTCATATGTTGGTTGAATATGGTCACTTGGAGGATCTCCTAGTACGATCATATCCAATTTACGAGTCCTGCTTGAAATGTAAAATGACTAAGATACCATTTAAGGTCAATGAGAATAGAGTCACTAATGTGTTAGATAGCATTGATTTCGATGTATGTGGTCTAATGTCAATTCAAGGTAAAGGTGGTATGCACTACTTAATTACTTTCATTGATGATTTGGACATGTCTATTTGATGCGATACAAATTGGATCTTTTGAGAAATTGAAGGAATTTCGGGCACTTGTGGAGAACCGTCATAGTAAGACTATCATGTGTCTACATTCTAATCATGGAGACCAATACCTCAACACTGATTTTTTGAAGTACTTATCAGAAACGGGTATAGAATTCCAACCGTCCGCACTGGGTACTCCCCAACATAATAGTATGGTCGAGAAAACGAATATGACTCTTATGGAGATGATTCGATCTAGATAAGTTATGTAGAGTTATTAACTTCGTTCTGCGGATATGCTCTAGAAACAGTGTTGTACACATTGTACTTGGTACTTTCTAAATCGGTTCCTAAAAAACCTACCGAGTTGTGAACCTGACAAAAGCCAAGTCTATGGCATCTCAAGGTGTGGAGAAGTCCAACACACGTGCTAGAAAAAGACGCCGATTAGTTGGGACCTCGTACTGACTTGTGTATATTTGGTGGCCATCATAAGTAGACGAATGTGTGAAAGTTAAATAGTCTTAGATATCATAAGGTCTTGGTTATCACTTATTTTCAATTTCTTAAACCATAGGCCCAAAACCGAGATAGTTCTCAAGGAAATGAGATATAGAAATAATTCAAATTCACAAGAATCACAACCACAACAAGCACCGACCCAAACACTTGTACCAAAAGTTGTAGAGTCTCATCATAGTGAGAGGGTTATTTGTCTACTTGATCAATTTATAGGAGTTGGAGATTCTTTCGACTCAATCACCTGCTAGGATGAATCAGATCATTGGAATTACGATGAAGTAATACATGCCAATGATTGTCTCTCTTGGATAGATGCGATGGAATCCAGACTGCAATCTATGGTAGAAAAGGAAGTATACGAGTTAGTCGACATGTTCGAATGCTACAAAACCATTAGGAGTAAATGAGTTTTCAGACAGAAATGATGACCTGACGGTAACGTTGATCTTCAAAGTTAGACTGGTGGCGAAAGTGTACACACAAAAAGAGGGGATCAATTACAATGAAACCTTTTTACATGCTTCTATGCCCTAGTCCATAATTTTGTCAGTAGCCGCTTATATGGATTGAGAGGTATGCCAGATGGATGTCAAGATAATTTTGTTTGTACAAGAAGTGTATGGGAAAGACGATTGTATTCTTGATGATATACATAGATGACATCATATCGATCAGAAGTCTCAAGAAAGTGCTTTGGACGTTAAAGCATGGTTTTCCATTCAATTCGTTATGAAAGATATGGGAGAATCTGGACACATTTTCGGGATCAATGTCATTCGTGAACGTAAGAAGAGGATGTTGTATCCATCTTAGGATTCATATATCGGGACAATACTTAAGCGTTTTAATATGCAGCATCCAATAAGGGGTTCTTACTAGTCAAACATGGAGTCACTCTTTCTTGAGACATATGTTCGAAGACACGATGTGAGATCGATGATATTGTATGCTTCGGTAGTTGGTACTCTCATGTACTTTATGATGTGTACTAGGCTGAATATCTGCTTTTCTATTGACATGGTAGCACAATATCAATCTAACCTGGGAAATGACCATTGGGCTGTAGTAAATAATATACTCAAGTACCTTAAACAGGCTAAGGAGTATTTTTTTTGATTTTCCAGTCAGACAACATTTGTTCTTTGAGTTATACAGACTCATATTTTCAAACATATTTGGATTCGAGAAAATCTACCTCTAGTTATGTACTCCCTCCGTCCTGCTAAATCCGGCCACAAGGGTTTCGGCACAGAGTTTAAGAAAGTAAAGTGTTGTGTTTTAAAAAAGTAGGAGTGATGTATTGTAAAGGTAAAACTTTTTCTTTTTTAAGAAAGTGGTCACTTTTAATAGAACGGCCCAATAAGGAAACGTGGTCACATTTAGCGGGACAGAGGGAGTATTTACCTTTGAAGACAAAGTCGTGACATGGAGGAGTGTGAAGTAGAAATGCATCGGAGACTCCACCATGGAAGTTGTATACGTGCTACGTAAAAGGTTGCAAAGGGAGCTGCATAGCTTAAGAGCTTCTTGTTGGACCTAGAATTGATTCCTAGTATGCCTAGAAGTATCATAATTTATTGTGAAACTCTAGTGCAGTGGCAAACTCGAAGGAACCATGAGCTCATAAGACGAGTAAACACATTGAGATAAAATATCATATCATTCGTGATACGGTGAGATGGAGAGTCATGGTGGAGACTAAAATAACATCATAGTACAACTTAGTTGATCCCTTCACTAAAAGCCTTCCAAGCAAGAAGTTCGAGATGCATGTGGAAGGACTTATCATGAGATGCATTACAAAATTGCTTTGAGTACATGTATAAGAGATGTTAAATATATTGAATATAGTTAGTATACTCTAAGGGGTGTATTAGTTGTGGAGTCTGTGAAATTTTCTCAGACATTTAAAGTTTGAGGGTATTCAATTCAGATTTTTAAAAGTCTTAAAAAATCATGAGGTATTCAATACGATTTTTTTAAAAGTCTTACAAAATCTTTAGGTATTCAACAATTTGTGGATTTTTTAATAGTCTATGAATTTTATTTAATTTTCTTTCATAAATACAAATAGATTTTACTCTACAAAATCTCTTCTAATCACCGGAGATTTCAACGGATTCTTTCAGAGAATTATATAAACCCGACCATCTTTCTCATATTTTGAGCCTCTACTATGAATGACAATATTGTCCGGTTCAACTCAAGCCCGTCCAAGTTCGACGACAATGAGCCTCCCAAAACTGACCTGATGACGTCACGGGCCGGGCTTGGGCCTAAATTTTATGTCTGATTGGTGGGTTTGGGCCAATGTTTAGGCCCGACATACCCAAGTCCACCTAAGCCCGACCTGAATATTTAAATATTTAATATTTAAATTATACATTTAAAGTAATATAAATACTATTATTATAATTATTATTGTATAATAAAAATAAATTAATAGATAACTTAAAATATATATATGAAATAACGGATAATTGCATGTAAATACACAAACTAACCACCATTTCAGATATTGAACATGAGCTTTAAAATTTGACCCACAATACACGAACTACCATTTTTTCGCAATTGAATATATCGAGCTATATTTTAGTCAAAATTATGCATACGTGGATACGATTACACACGTAGGGTTGGGGTTGTTATAGCCCAATTAGTCAAAATCAATAACAGATTCATCTGTACATATCCCCACGTGTGTAACCGGGTCCACGTATGCATGATTTTGACTAAAATATAGTATGATGTATTCAATTGTGAAAAAAATGGTAGTTCGTGTATTTGATGAAACCTGTATGAGGGGGTCACGAAACCGCATGATCTACAAGTTTAATTAATCACATGAATAATTAATTCTTAAAACACATAGGTGAATATAAATGCGGAAATAAATATATTATACCTTTGCCTACACAAGTCCTCCGCTTGAGGAGAAACAAATTGAATCGTTAGCTATCAAACCGCAATCCACACCGATTCAAATCTCCATCTAGAATCTCTACCGAATCCAACCCTAGGAACTTCTATCCTATTCTCAATCTACTTACTAGAATATCGTGTGGGCGAATCTATCTAATAATTTAGGAGAAAATAAGATCGAAAATAGGAGCGAAGAACACTCACAATTTTAGAAAAATTCAAGAGATAGAACTCTTGAAGTGGCCAAAAATTAGGTGCAAAAGGGAGAGTATTTTCGGCCACTATTATGTCTCCTTTTATAGACATTGTGGGCTAGGATAGGGATTATAACGAAAATGGATTAGATATTAAATAACAGAACTATATCCACACCTTTATCTCTTGCAGTTACAACTATAATTCAAATTCAAATTTGAATAATATTAAAAATTAATATGGGCTTTGACAAATCCATAATTTAATTTAATTAATTTCCGAGTCTCCTTTGGGCCCAATTGAATTTAATTAATTGTTTGGCCAACCTTTAGACTTAAATTAATTAAGTTAAATTAATTTTTCCTCAAATTAATTACTCCATGTAAATGCAATAAAGTGCAGTCGTATTATAAATATTTATCGACTCCACTATAGAATAAATATTGAACTCATCTAGATTCATTCGAATTACGGACGTAACCCTTTTGTCATTAATTATTTCCCGCGTTCAAGATTTTCTAAATCCTTTAATTAATTGAGTTTGCTGACAACTCACAATTAATTAATATATTTATTCGTGAGTGATCCGGTTCAGGCCTTAATTATTACATATAGAATAAATTCTCAACCGGTTGTGCTTCTTATGCAATAAACCTTATTGAAGACCTCACGCGGATTTAATCAACTCGTGTCACTAAGACGCGATTCTGTACGACTGACAGTCGAGCACTTCTGGCTAAGCCAATCACTACCGCCCAATAAATCACTATTTAAGGTTACAAAAAACCCGCAAGCGTAGATGAATCAAAGCAGTGTATAATCAACCGCCTATACTTATGTCATCGTCACAGATTAAGAAATGAATTAATTTCCGAGACCTCGTTCTAAGTATCAGCACGTTAGAATTATCTCGCTGTGAAACCTCTCAATATGTATACGCAAAACATGTGTATCCGTTTATACATACCAACATCATTATGCGGGCTAAGGTCAGCTCTCGCATCAAATGATATCGTAGCCTTTACCGATTGTCCAAGTCTGTCTAGACTGTGACTTTATATTACAAAGGAGGCGACTATGTTACCTTCCGTGATCATCGATCCACCACAAAGTCTACAATTGTAATAAATGGACTTGTTTGCAATTCAACATATAACAATAATAAACAACAAAGCAATTATAGAAACATTTATTCTCATTAAAGTGCAATTGAAAACAAGTCTGATACATCGTCTAATCATAAAGCATGCTTTAAGATATTCAAACTCTAACAGTATTGTGGTCAGATTTTAAAGTACCAGAAATGGTGGTTAGTTTGTATATTTACAGACAATTATCTCAAAATATAATATAAATATTATTATTGTTATTAATGTATAATAAATATAAATTAATAGGCATATTAATGAATATTAAAATATATAAATATTTTTTAAAATAAATCAATTACATATATTTTTAATATATTAAAAATTAAAAGTAAAAGAAAGTAAAAATTAAAAATCAAATATGGAGGCCCGACCCAAGCTCGCCCAATCCACATGGACCTGGGCATGGCGTTGAATTACAAGGCCAGTCGGGCTATGGGACCGGCTTATGCCCATCCATAAAACTGTAGGTTGAATATGGGAATAGGGATGACTGGCCCATTGTCATCCCTGACTATGGAGTCTATGAAAATCTATGAAAAAAACCATGTAAATCAATAAAAAAAATGTATTCCACAATCCTATCAAATATATGATAATTCATGTAAATCAATTAAAAAAATTCAATCAAACTCTGCATGAAGTCTATGAATTTTCTAAATGCACAGACTTTTTAAATCCCAATAAATACACCCTCTAAAATATGTTTGAGTATAAAGGGAGATTTTTAGAGTTTGTATACTTCAAAGCATGCTTTAGTATTGTAACAAATTTGTTTTCATTTCCACTAAATGAGAATACATATTTTTTTTATTGGTTTGTGATTTATTTTCTATTAGTTATTTATTGCAAACTAGTGCATTTTCTACATTGTAGAATGTGTCATGGATCAATCATCACAAAGGGTACACAATCGGATCCTTGTAGAATAAAGTTTAGAGCCCAGACAGATATGGACAATCTCATCGTTAGGTATTACTCTGATGTCTAATGTTAACCTTAGCTGATATAATAATATCGATGCGTTTATGTTGGTGTACATCTAATTGCATATATGCATTATGTGTTTACACTAAGATAAATTCTTAGTTGATGAAAGTGAAGAACGAGGTATGGAAGATTCTTTATTTCTTAATCTATATATACTAGTAATATTATGTATACATGACTGATTATGCAGTACTTTGATATATTTGGACTTGCGGGTTTTCCGTAACCCTATAAAATACTATGTTGGGTGGTTGTGATTGATTTAACGAGCAGTACTGGGATGTTACTATGTAGCATCGCATCTCGACGAGGTCGATTTGATTATATCCGCGTGAGGCGTTTAGAAAGGTTTACTATATAAGAACCCGACTGATTGAAATTTATTCTAGGTATAGTAATAAATGTTTGAACCGAATCACTCACAAAAATATATTAATTAATATAAATGTGGACGGGGCTTAGTCGTCATCACATAGTCAAGATAAATTTATAAATTTTCCTATCATTTGCACTAGATTTTGCTAGTGGTAAGTATAAGGTCGACCTCACAGGGAATTGGTGGACTCTCTCTCTGTCACGATTATATATTTTTCATAGAGGGGTCTTCCTCAGGCAGGGAAGTAACCAAAACTTGAAATAAAACAAAAGAAAAATAAAAAGCAAAAAAAGATACTTGATTTGGTTACGCCTCGATCAACTCCTTGGTCACCGGTGCAAAGAGTCTCTTTGCATACACGTGTCGTTGGTTAAAGGCGAGTGTAAGTCTTGGGTTTCTCTACTACCAACAAACACATCACTCGGACAACCCCCTTTTAATCGTCAAGTAGCCATCAAAGCCCCGCCTAACACACCTTTTTTGGCCCAGAAAATAAGAGTTACCCGCTCCCTCACCACCTTGCCCAGGCTCTTGCCCAAGCCAAGTGTACTCCAGTGTACCCAACTGTACATTATCGGAGTAGCTACCACAGACACTCCACGCTTTTCTGGTGTCTCGCCCATGACATCTCCATCCACATCACCACACTGATCCCTCTAACTGGCAAGACGAAACTCACTTGACCCTTTAGGCTTCCAGTACTCATTTGTAACCTCACCTCGCCCAAGGCGTTGCGTGCACTCAACTCCCGGGAGTCGGTCAAGTTGTATAAAATCAAATCTAGTGCTTTAGGAACACGCACATGCAACTACATTGACCAAGTTAGACATCACAACGATAAATTAATTTTAGCTAAACTCGTGTAACCCAAACCAAGTATTAAAATTAAATAGACATAAATTAAAGAAACTAAAAAGAAAAAATAAAAGAAAAACATACTAGAATTGAATAAAAAATGGAAAACAATCCATGTCAGGACCAACCCTGACCAAAGCAAATAAATACAAGAAAATAAAAACGTGTCCGAAGGCTTCGTTTTTCCTCTCTTAGACTCTAAAAACATCTACTTGTAATATACTAAGGAAAAGAATGAAGAATGTGAGTGGTTCGTGCAGTAGCGGCTCTACTCCAGGTACTTCACATTTTTCTCTCGTGCTGATTGCTGCTGCGACCAATGTCTTATATAGAAGCTGAGTGGGCTATGGGCCAGGCCCATGATGTTCTGAGCAATCTAGGGTTTCAAGGGATTTATTTCCTTGCATAAATATCTCAAAATATATTCATCCTTATCATCAATTAGGTTCTAATTGTGTATATCCATTGTGAAAGGAAATAAGATCTATTTCCTTATTTTCTCGCTCTTATCAGAATCTTCCGCACCTTGCCCAAGGACTTGGTCAAGACATGTGTCATATGCACCTTGCCTTCCGACTTGCCCGAACTACTCTTTCTTCTGCTCTAAGCTTCTCCTCGTGGCATAAAGTGTTCTGGACAAACGTTCTCCTCACCGTCTTGCTCAAGGTCTTGACTTGTGCTCCATCTTACTCAGGATCCAACTCGTCTTGGTTGCGGCTAGGGTTTGTATGGAAGATTTTCTTTTCATATTGAGTGCATCTATAGTATTTACATGAGTTGACCGCTTTAATTCTTTCCTTATGTAGCTCTGGCATGGTAAAGGAAATATATATTTCCTTGTTGGTGCTCCGCAGTTAGAATCTGCATCCGCTCCTTCCAAGATCTTGTCAAATCTTTCATTTTCAATTCCTCGTTCGCTAGATACTCCATTTGGGCACATAGATTCTCCGAACGGCTTACCCAAGATGTTTCTCAAGAAACATCGCCTCCAGCTTTGAAATGTCAGGTCCAGATCTCGCACGGTATATTGTCTTAAGCAATCAATTACTTGCTCAAGTGTTAACTTTTGAGAATTTGTCTCTTTCACGAAATGTGGTCTGACTTGCCCTCGAATGGTCCAAACTACCTGTCTCACAAAAGTGTCCTCTCAGACACAAAAACAAAGAAAAGAAGACTCGATCTACACCAAGACAAGCTCAAAAGAGCACGAAAAACGGGATGGTCATCTGTGAGAAAATTTTAATTAATTAATAGATATAGAATCTTAATGAAAATAATTTATTGAAAAAGAGACACAATGTGTAATGAATCGTGCTGAATAGTTCAGTTTAGATCCTATAGTAGAGTCGATAAATACTAATATAAGATCAAATTAATATAATAAGTCGTAGATTAATTATTGACAGTCTTATTGGACTATGTCATAATTAGAGATTTATTAGAGATATTAATGGAGTGATCTTGGATTGTAGATTCGAGTTCATTCTCTTTGTAAATCCTAACTCAGTCCAAATTTCCTATAAATAGAGGACATAGTTGTCCCCCTATATCATATACACAATTTCCTTCATAATTAATGGTTTTCGGTCATCTCTTTTATAGGCAAAGCCCATATAATATCGCTCACATGATATTCGGGTTGTATGCGGGTCATATGTTATAAGTTTGTTAGGTTGGATGTTGGGAACTTTTTGATGTTTTTGAAACTATCATATGTTTTGATGATTCTATCGAAACCATTTGTGCTTATATTTAATTGATTATATTCGGGTTGTATGCGGGTCATAGTTATCGAAACCATTTGTGCTTATATTTAGTTTTTACTATGTTTTATTAGTCCAAATCTACACAATGTTAAAGAACATATCGAGCTAACAATCTGGTCCATAGGAGATCAATCCGTGTTTTATTCTTTTATGCTTAAATTATGTTAGACTTACAAATTGATTAATGTGTAAGGACGAATTGATAAATATTGATTTGGTCTATAAAGATCATATGTGTTGTTGTAGCAGATCATCTACAATATAATGACATCAAGTTACCAATCTGGTCAATAGAGATGATCTTATTATAATCAGCGAGTCGTTCTCAAAATATCGAGTTGTGCATTTGTTTGTCAATCAATCTGTCTAAAGAACACTTGACTAATTAAAAGAATATTTTCTAAATATAAGAGCACCAACAGATCACCGCTTCCACACATGATTTGTGCTATCACTCTAAGCTGTTTGAGAGCACATATCATCACATTTTGATATCAAGACTATCTGTTTGAGCAAATCAACATCTCTCTCACACATAAAAGTTGACCCGCTGTTCAAGCGAGCTGACCTCTCGATCTTATTGTTCAAAGCAACCAAGGAAAGTTAGATATTGGTGTATTCATTCCCATACATCAAACCTACTCTTCCCGCGACTAACATTGAACTTCAGTTCACGACTTAGATGGTGGAATTCTAGTTCTCTAGACCGACTTGAATTCTCAACCCAGGAGGAAGGTAAAACTCAACCCCTTAGAAGCATGTTAGTTCTTGAATTTACTTTGTTTTATCTTCTTTATGATATACATGTTTAATATGATATGATGTGTTTAGAATTGTATATTTTATATGATTTATCATACACGTGAATGTTGCGTATTTGTGAACTCCTTCAATCAAGTTTCATCAGGATATTCACTCGAATATTTTTTTTTTATCTAATATACATTAATAAATATATACATATCTATTCTAAATATAAAATCCTAAAATTTATGTTTCTTATTTATATATAAGATTTTAGTAATAATTTCCATTTATGAAAATTTATATAATTATTCAAAATGAATTTGATTAATTTTTCTTACTCCTAAATATAAAATTTCATTAACCAAAATTTATAGTAAAATCATATATATATATAATATAAATTTTAAGAATTTATGTTTGAAATAAAAGTGTAGAAATTAATTAATGTGGAACAAATTAAAAATAAATTTGAGTAAAATACCACATCCTTTTCATGTTCTCATACTTCGATCTTCAGCGAAAATCAAACTCAATGTATAATTTTAAATAAATCAATAATTCATGAGCAATACTAAAAAATATTGAAAGTTAGTATGAGTGAGCATCAGGTAGGACTCAAACCGACTTGTTAGGACCGAAGACCCGAAACTTTTGAAAAAGTGGACCGACCCCGACCCAGGCTCCGGTCGGTTCAACCATAAAAAAATTAATTCATTAATATTGTTCATATTATACATACTATATTTTCAATATTCACTAAGAACTTTTAGTAAAAAATTACATAATTTAACATTTCCAAATATTAAATATTCTCATTTCACAACAAAAATATAAACTAAAAATCAATTCGTAACATAATTCATTAATCCAACCAAAAGTTCATAAATAAAAATAAATGTAAAAAATATTATATATACTTCTTATTAATTATATACAAAAATATAAAAAATAATATATTTTTTATATTAAAATAAATAAATATATTTTTAATTTGTACGGGTTTGAGCGGGTCTTGACCTGAATCGACCCGACAGTTCACTGATCCTAATAAAAGAACCAACTCGGACCATGTCAATATATGAGTAAGTCCGGACCAAGTAGTTCACTGGTCCTAACAAAAGACCCAACTCGAACCATGTCAATAAACATGTTGATCAGGACCTTACCAGAATGGGTTTGGTTTAACAGATTCGATCCGGGATTGCACACATCTAAAAGTTATTGTATTTAACTGCAATTGTAGCTTTAATAAATTTTTAATTTGCACAGTTAATGTGATCTGTGAAAAATTATGGGTCCACATCGATATTAATTTAGATGAAATCGAATCTGATGTGATAATTAACAACGTTAGATTTTTTAGATTGTGAACAATAAGAATAACTATGGTTAGTTTGTATATTTAAAACTATAAAATAATAAACATGATATAATATACTTCCTTCGTCGCACTAAAAATGACTTAATTTGATCAAATCTGTGAATTTTTTTTTTTTTGGCTAAATTAGGTCACTTTTAGTGGGACACTCCCAAAGAGTGCGTATTATGACTTAAATATAAAAAAGTGTTAGAGCATGCGCAGCGCGAGGGGAGAGGGAGTCTCCGAGCAGCTGTGGGAGGCCAGTGGGCGAGGCCCCCGCTGCGGGACACGGGCGCCGAAGCTCGGCCTCTGTTGGCTGAGGCAGCCTCTGGGTGTGAGAGGCTTTGGCCGGTTTGGCGCTGCAGGAGTGAGCCTCCACATTTATAAATACCCTATTTCAATCCCACATCTTCATTTCATTCTTTAATTTTCCAACCATCTTTCTTCAAACATTTTTCTTACAAGTTAGCAAAAAAAATATGGAGGACCAATTCAATAGGCTTCTATACCGAAGTCGGAGCCAAGGTGCAAGCTCCGATAATCAAAGCTCGGACAATTCGTCGTCCGGAGTTGAGAATTTTTCAAACCAAAATTCTCCTTTCTCTCCTCCCAATCAATTCTCAACCTCTCAATTGAACCCACTTTTTTATTCTACTCCTTATCTCGGCCAAACTTATCCCTGCCAAACTTATTCCGGCCAACAATTTTCATTTTCTCCATATTCTCCCCAATTCGCTTCCCAAGCATCTCTTACATTATCAACCGCTTCATCCGCCCAACATTCCCAATATTCCGAGGGAGCCGGAGGGCTCGATAGAATCAACTTGAATGATTACTTCGACGATACTTCGGACGAGACCCTTGCTCTTACTATAAGCAAATGTCCCGTTCGTACAAAAGTCGACGTTGTCTACACCGAGGTGGATGACATCGTCCTTTGCCGCACTTGGCTCGACACAAGTCAAGACCCCATCGTCGGCAACAACCAAAAAACCAAGGCCTATTGGAAATGCATCACCAACACCTTCAACCGACAATGGGACCCGGCTAAGCCTCATAGTGTCAAACAATTGAAGTGTCATTGGACTCGTATTCAAAATACGACCCGTGAGTTTTGCGCCATCTACAATCGGTGCTTCGATCAATGGGCAAGTGGCAACTCCGACCATGACATCTACCAAAAGGCGTTGGCGGAGTATAAACAAACAAAAAGGTCGGAGTTCAAATACGGCATTGTTGGGAGATTTTTCGAAATACGCAAAAATTCCAACGAGTTGTTCCTGACATCGGCTCCAACAAAAGGGGCAAAAAAAATATGGGGGAATGCTTCACGAGCGACTCAACCCAAGGAGGCGGAGCCCACCCCAAACCCGAGTAACGTCCGATGGGAACAAAGGCCGCGAAAAGAAAAGGGAAGGGTAAAGCTCCCAAACTTAGTGGCGAGGTGTTGGATTATTTAAAGACAACTTTCAACGCAATTACAACATTCACGATGGACGTAACAAGACTTACTTATTACAAGATTTTGTTGAATGATACGTCGAGAATGACCCCCGAGCAACTCGAGCTACACAACACGATGTGTGCTCAAATTAGAAGTAGGTTTGATTTCTAGTTTTGTTTTATTTTAATTACTGTAATTTTCAATTCTAGTGTTGTATTTTAATTTCTAAGTTAGGATTTTAATTATGTATTGTAATTTCTATTTCTAAGATAGGATTTTTAATTATTGTAATTTCAATTGCTAAGTTAGGATTCTAATTATGTATTGTAATTTCAATTTGAATGTTATTTTTTAATTATTGTAATTTTTATTTTGATTTTCATTTTTTAAATGTATTTTTATTTTTATTTTCGTTTTTTTAATTTCTAAAATTTGTTATTTTAATTTTAATGTTATTTAATTAAATAAATTAAAATATTAATAAAAAATTAAATATTTAATTTATTTTCGTATTTATTTATTTTATATTACAAATTGAAATTAACAAATTAAATTAATAACATTTTTCTCAAATTTAATCATTTTAAAATTAAAATAGAGAGCCTTCGAAGTTCGTGGGTGAGAACCTATCCTATTACCTATCAATACAACCTCTCTAATTTCTATGGACCCACACAAAAATATTTCAATTATTTGCGAAATTACCACCGAGTCCACTCATGAGAGCTCTATAGGGGATGCTCTTAATATTTGTCAAAGACTCTACTAACAATAATATTTGCAATAATTAAACAGTGACATAATTTTCCGAGAAAGAATAGTATGAACCAAGGAATGCATTGAATGAAGGAATGCAATCACAAAAGAACAAAAATTGACTGCGCATAGTCATATATAGATATTACTATTAAATAAGAAGACGTGGCTAACTCTGCATCTTCTTCTTCCCCATTGGTTGCTCTCTGCTCTCTCTTCTTTCTTCTGCCTTTTGCTTTTTTCTTCTCACTCGAAAACTTTATTCAAGGATAATTATGAGAAACTTCACCATGTTTTACCTCTCCTGCAATTTGAATGAATGTGAGGAAAAAAAGTGGAATTAAATTGACAGAATTGATTCAGAGTTAACAAGAAAACACTTGCGTATGCAACTACTGCAAATTATCCACACCAATCACACATCAACACAGTAGCACAAATAACATCAAAATCATATTATATCCATTTATTTTTGGCCGCACGCCATCATTTACTTTTTGTAATTTTTGAAAAAATAATTTTGTGCTCTAAAACTTGTTAAATATGGAAATATATATAATTAAATCAGACAGCAGGAAAATGAGTCAAACTAAGTTAAATATGAAAATGTATATAATTAAATCACTGTATAATAAGGAAAACGAGTCAAATTAAATGGGACGAAAGAAGTATTTTAATGCAGATATCGATTTTTAACATATTAATAAGCTAAAATGCAATGACGTTACATTATTTATATGAACAGTTAGAAGGCAGACACAAGAAAATTAATGTTGAATTAAGTAGAGAACATAAAAATCGTTGATGCCGCTCTCGTCACCGCTTCCCACTTCGCAAAAAGTTGCAACATTTATTAATTCCAAAATTGTAATTCCTCTATCTGAATTTAATTGTTATAAAACTATTCGGATTGCGTGCTAAAAAACATTTTATTAGTATGTTAATGTTGTCACTAGCCATTGTTATAAAAATATCATTCAATGAATTATATGAGTGTGATGAAAATTAATGGTATTCTTGGAAATATTTACAACAGCATGAGCAACACTAGTTATGCTAGTGTAAATATAGTTATACGATATAGTTATAGACTTATAATTAGTATTTATGTTGTTGATTGTGAATTACACCAATGATTAATGTTGGTCATGATCTTGTATTCTAAAACTCACTTTAACAATTTCACAAATATTTGAGTGACGTAACTTCACCATTATAATTGACTACCTTTTAGATTCATATGATCGTTATTATTTTCCGACCTAAACAATAACATCAACGTCAACAATTTATGCATCATTTAACTTGCGCCCCAATACACTCCTTATCAAACAATTCTCTTAAATTAAGGCATAATACGACAATCAATGTAGTGGTGGGTTTGATAGCAAATTGGAAAGTGGAACGAAGAATGGAAATAATATTAATGTCAACAAGGACAAGCTAAGAGGGTTTGATTTTTTATTGGTTATTTATTTATTTAATATTACAAAAGCTATTATAATTACTATTATATAAACAAAAGGGATTGTATTTTGTTATAAATGACTAAAATTTGCTCTCTTTCTATAAAAATAAGATAGTAACTGAATATTAACCCTTTTGTTTTATATGTTAATTTTGCTCAAATAAAGAAATACAGTAAATAAATTGAGGCAATTCCAAATGAAAATTAAGAAAATAAAATAGGAGTACAAAATTAAGAAGAAAATGTAAATTAATTCAAAATTAAAGAAAAAACTATTTAGTTATTTATTTTTATTAGTATTTAAAGACTTTTTATCTTTGATTGGAAATAAAAGAAGTACTTATTTTAGCATTTTTGTCGCTTGTATTGTATTTGTGACTACTGTACAAATATTGTTTACAGCTCTGCTTATAAAAAACCTTACAAGTCACAAGGTTCCAACTTCCACTCCTAAGCTCCATTCCATTTCAAACTATTCTCTCTTTCTCATTCCCTCTCATTTACACGCCACAGAGCTTCATTCAAAATGGAGGCGGAGGTGCCCCTACTGAAGGAGAGCCGGAGCAATCGGTGGGCGGCGGTTTCAGGCGACCTCAACCGTGTTAATCTTATTGCACTGCCCATGATAGTTGTGACTTTGTCGCAGTACCTCCTCCGGACTTCCCCCATATTCATGCTCGGCCACGTCAGCGAACTCTCTCTCTCCAGTGCCGCCATCGCAACTTCTCTCTCCAACGTCACCGGTTTCAGCCTTCTGGTAATCCTCTCCCTCACTAAATATGCGACATCTTGTATTGTATTGAAAAGTTGGTGAAATGGGGCATGTCTAAGATTCAAGATTTGGAATATATATCTTAAATTTGGAACCCTAGTTATGATCAGTTAAGAGGAGATGGAACATAATTACTCCATAGAGGATCTTGATTGAATCAATGGAGTTGTTTTGATGCAGTTTGGGATGACGAGTGCTTTGGAGACACTGTGCGGGCAAGCATTCGGAGCGAAGCAGTACGAGAGAGTGGGGACTTATACTTATGGAGCTATTCTATGCCTCTTTATAGTATGCGTCCCAGTTTCTCTTCTTTGGATATACACAGAGAAGTTGTTGATACTGATAGGTCAAGATCCTCTCATCTCAGCAGAAGCAGGGAAATTCACCATTTATTTGATTCCTACTCTGTTCCCTTATGCAATTCTTCAGTCTTTGGTTCGTTACATGCAGTCCCAGAGCTTGATCTTTCCAATGCTGTGGAGTGCATTGCTATCTCTCTTCTTTCAATTACTCCTTTGTTGGGCTTTTGTCTTCGAGTTCAATCTTGGCAACATTGGGGCTGCGTTGTCCATTGGGATCGGCTACTGGCTTAATGTTGTCTTGCTCGTGCTCTATGTGAAGTACTCGTCCACTTGTGAGAAGACTCGTGCTTCTTTTACGTTCTCGAGTGATGTTCTTGTTACCATGGGGGAGTTCTTTCGTTTTGCAGTCCCCTCTGCTGTTATGGTTTGGTATGTTTTGTTTCTTGTTACTGTTACATGCAACCTTGAATGATTTGATTCATTTCTAAGAGTTGTTGGCTGCAGTTTGGAGTGGTGGTCGTTTGAGCTAGTGATATTACTCTCTGGGTTATTGCCAAATCCACAGCTAGCAACATCAGTTCTTTCTATATGGTAATAATTGATCTTGTATGGTTATGACTTGTGGTTTAATTTCATATTATTTCATGATATACTAAATGCCTAATTTTGCTTGTTCATAGCTTCACTATGACTTCACTGCACTATCACATACCATATTCATATGGTGCTGCTGCAAGGTCAGTTCTCATTACTCAATGCTCTATACAACACATAATAATTCCCCTCATCTCATGAATTTTCATTATCAAAAAGTGTTACATTGCCTTAATATGTAGCACACTGGTCTCAAATGAGCTTGGAGCAGGGAAGCCAGAGGCAGCGCAAGTTGCTCTCTCCGCAGTCGTAGTTTTGGCAGTTTCGGAATTCCTAATAGCCAGCATTACGATTTACTTTTGCCGCGGTGTATTAGGATATGCATTTAGTGGGGAGATAGAAGTTGTTGAGGGAGTCAAAGAAATGGTCCCTTTTCTTTGCCTCTCCATCATCATGGATAGCACACAGGCAATACTCTCAGGTATTATTCCTAGGCAACAAGTATCCATTAGAAAGGGTGCAAATATATGCAGAATTGATCATTGAATGATCATGATTTATGAACACAGGGGTAGCTAGAGGAAGTGGATGGCAGCATATAGGGGCTTATGTTAATCTTGGGTCCTACTATATAGTCGGAATACCGGTGGCGTTGCTGCTCGGATTCGTGTTGGATTTTAAAGGGAAGGGACTTTGGTGTGGATTGGTAGCAGGGGCAACTGTGCAGTCCTTGTCACTTTCTCTAATAACAGCTCTTACTAATTGGGAGAAGCAGGTAGGTCAATGCAATAATTCCTTACTTGAGAAATTTTGATGAAAGTACGTGTTGTTTTATGGTAGTTTAGTGTTTACTAATTGGAGATTCATGCTCTGTTTGAACATGCAGGCAAGGGATGCAAGAAGTAGAATCTTTGCTTGCAAAACTCCACTAGGAAATGAAGGGCATTTGATTGGTCAAGTTTAATTGTTTTTTTTTTCTTTCTATATTTTCTCTTAGAGTTCTATCATGCCTTTACTCCATTTATAAAGCTATAATGATTTTTATTTTGGGAGGCTTTTCCCCTAAATAAATAGTAGAATGATTTTTATTTTTGGAGGCTTTTCCCTTCAAAGTTAATGCTTTTAGAGTGATAATTTAAATATTATTATGTTGTTTACTATTATTTGTCTTTTATAATCTTGATTGCCTATTTTGTATCTTACTACATTTTGTATATTCATTCTAAAATAATCCTAATTGGAATCTTAACACATTTTGTATTTACATTTCTTTTTAAAATTTTACGTGTTCTAATAAAAATAAGCTAGAATTTATGATACAAAAAGAATTGTATAATCATTTCAAGAAAGCATTATAATATGTAGGATAAGATAAACAACGTTGTTTCTTCCGTAAGGAAAACGACATTGTTTTGTTCCATTTCTTCCTAATTGCTCGATTCTAACCCTAAAACGAAGAAGACTCATAAATGGAATAAAACAACGTCGTTTATATTAAGTCAGAACGACGTCGTGTTAAGCTGATGTGTACATACACATGTGTTATTCGGGTCCATGTATGTAATAGTTTTACCAAAAGTAGTCGATGTATTAATTAGCTAAAAAATGGTAGTGTTAGGGTCTGTATACCTCAAAACATGCTTTATGCTTAGACGATGTATCAGACTTATTTTTAGTTCCATTTTAATGAGAATAGATGTTTATGTCATTGATTTGTTATTTATTATTATTGTATATTAAATTGCAAACAAATCCATTTATTACAATTGTAGACTGTGTGGTGGATTGATGATCCCAGAAGGTAACACAGTCAGCTCATTTGGATTATAAAGTCACAGTCTAGTCGGTAAAAGATGTGGTATAATTTGATGTGAGAACTGACCTTAGCCCGCAGAATGATATCAGTTTGTATAAGCTGATACACATACTTTGCGTATACATATTGAGAGGTTTCACAATGAGATAAGTTCTACATGCTGATACTTAGAACGAGATCTCGAAAATTAGTTCATTTCTTAATTTGTGACGATGACATTAGTATATGCGGTTGATTATACGTTGCTTTGATTCATCTACGCTTGCGGGTTTTTCGTTAACCCTAAATAATGATGTCTTGGGCGGTAGTGATTGACTTAGCTAGAAGTGCTCGATTATCAGTCGTGCAGAATTGCGTCTCGATTAACACCAGTTGATTAAATCCGCGTGAGGCGTTCAGAAAGGTTTATTGCATAAGAAACTCGATCGGTTGAAATTTATTCTGTATGTAATAATTAAGGTCTGAACCAGATCACTTACGAATAAATATATTAATTAATTGTCAGTTATCAGCAAACTCAATTAATTAATGGATTTAGAAAATCTTAAAGGTGGGAAATATTTAATGACAAGAGGGTTACATGCGTAATTCGAATGGATCGAGATGAGTTCAATATTTATTCTATAGTGGAGTCGATGAATATTTATAATGGAATTACATTTTATTGCATTTTCATAGAGTATTAATTTGAGGTTAAATTAATTAATTTAAATCTAAGTTGGACTAAAAAATTAATTAAATTTAATTGGGCCAAAAAGTGACTTGGAAATAAATTTAATCAAGTTACGGATTTGGCCATGTCAAAATTAATTTTGAACTATTCAAATTTAAATTTGAATAATAGATGGAAACTGCAGGAGTTTAAAGTTGGATATTAGTTCTATTATTTGAGATCTTATTCATTCATCTTAGAAGCCTAACCCAACTCATAATATCTATAAAAGGGATACATAGATGGCCGATTTTTCTCTCTCTCCTAGCTATAGTAATCGTCCATCAAGATTTAAAATACCCTTGTATTTTTTTCAAAATTTTTGAAGTATTTAAAGCTTCAATTTTTTTTTTCTCCTTAATTACTAGATAGATTCACCCACACGATATTCTAGTATATAAATTGAGAATATGTTAGAAGTTTCCAAAGTAGCATCGTGGGAGATCAAGAAAAGAATTCCATCAGAGTGGATTGTTGTTCCTGTTAATGATTCAAATTGTTTCTCCACAAGCGGATTAGTTGATTAGGAGAAGGTATAAATTTAATTATTCCGCATTTATATTCTCTTATGTTGTATTAATTGTTAAGAATTAATTATTCGTGTGATTAATTAAACCTGTGGATCCTGCGCATTTATGAGCCCCTCATACGGGTTCTATCAGTTGGTATCAGAGCCGGTCACAAAACCGTTCCTTAAATCTCGTCCGAATTGACGAAAAAGCTAAGGGCCTATATAATCTAGAACTCGAGGCTCCGAATAAAAGACGATGGATGAAGGTTTCTTTCCTAATATTTTCCCTTTTTAATGGGTGATTGTTCACTGTTCAGGTTTGGTATGATTGAAAGTAAAATGGCCTATGCAGCCATGGATGAAGTAAAATGGCATATGCAACCATGGATGAAAGTAAAACGGCATATACGCCCATGTCCAACTATTCAAAAGTAGCATAGAGTTCTCCGTTCAGACCAAGATGCATGTGGCTAATATGGCCGCACAAAAGAAAAGTCCAGAGACTCGAACGCATTAAACTTTCCTTTAGTCAACAGTGTTCCAAAGTACTGCAACAACGGTGGTGTCTGCCCAGCTTGAACGGGAACACTCTAAATATGAAATAATATTATGCCTAGTGTCACCGCACAAAAGAAAAGGGCCAAACATCCAATGCAGAATGAAGCTTGTGAACAGTGATAGTATGAAGAATTATATATAAAGAATTATACCCTTATCGGACACGTATACTGCGCTGGTATTGATATTTTATATTGAAAGGTAAAAGGATATTTGAAATTTGGAAACTATATCAGAAGTCTGGAGGATACTTTGGGGAGACTCTGCAACCTCCTTATACTTGGTCTGAGCAAATAATTATTGAAAATGCTGGACAACATGAGGTATTTTTAAGAGAGACAATATGTAAAATATTTACATCAAATTCAAGGTTGTCTTTAAACAAAAAAGAGATCATCTCAGAGGCCCAATATTGAAGCATGATGGAAGTTCAAATGGCCACAGAAATATTCCAAAGGTAGCATGCATTTCATAAAGTGAAAAATAAACTACTATACATGTTTCACATATTTATCCTTGTATCAACAAAAGAAGAAAACTAAAGCAATACCAAGTTTACTCCAACTTTAATTAACAATAAAGATGGAACATTCACCAAGAAGTATAACCGTAAACATTTTCAACCATGAAATTCAGGAAATTTTCTGTATTTGAAGCCAAGATGGACTTGAAGTATAACCGTAAATATTTTCAACCATGAAATTCAGAAAATTTTCTGTATTTGTAGCCAAGATTGACTTACCAAATTCTCTGCGGCAGGGTGGTTTCCCCTAGCAATATTTATAGCAAGCTCCAGATTGTTTGATTGGAAACAGTAGTTGAAGATTGAATATGTGCAGTGAAAAATTACATAGTTAGTCATAACATAAAAGTCGATAAGCATACTTGACCACTGACAAAAGGCACAATAGTTGCTTCATTTACTGTAGCAAGTAACACCGGTCCTCGCCTATTAATTGCATAGAAACCTCTGATAGATGAAGCTTCGGATGTCAGAAAGATGGGATCCAGACTAATTCTATTTTTATATACTGTTGTGAGAGTATCTAGATCATACACAAAGAGTAGCCCAAGCATAGTAATCACATATATAAGGTAATACCTGTGAGATATCTGCGTAAACAAAAAGGTAACTTTAT
This sequence comes from Leonotis leonurus, assembly GCA_026898415.1. Lineage (NCBI taxonomy): Eukaryota > Viridiplantae > Streptophyta > Magnoliopsida > Lamiales > Lamiaceae > Leonotis > Leonotis leonurus. Next base: position 156,946 of record JAPKLX010000135.1, read on the forward strand.
GAGGTATGAAGAATAGATGGACACTATAGACACAAGAATACTCCAAGAGAAATACCTGCACGGCCACTGGAAAATCATCAACAAAGTCTGGAGAGAAGAATTGATGTGTTTGCTACTTGGTGAAAGATGGCTTTCCTGAAACGTTGCAATATTTTAACCAAATAATTAGCATAATTAAATTGTGTAAAGATATAAGAATAATCGTTAACACCAAGCTCAATGACATGTAACTATGTATTCACCTGGCTGAGCACCAAGCTCAGTGACATGAAACTTTGACGTGACCTGACCCGCATTAGAGCTTTTGGAGGCAAGATATAAAACAAACCAATGTTACGTTTCAAAGACAACAACAGCATAAAAGCATCACATCCAGAAAGGTAACACATACTCTAAAAAAAGCAAATGATGCAACATGAGCTTCAAGAGCTTGGCTTCTTTGCAGATCCACAGAAAACAGCTGCATATTTCATTTGACCAATTGTTAACACTAAATAAGGCATTTCATGTTTGTAAGATAATGTGAAATCAACAAACTCTTAGGCTCCATTTGGTTGCCGTGTAAACATCAGTTAGGAAAGTTAACTCATTATTTCTTTCTGTTTGGTGTCCTTTATTAGTTAACTAGTAAGCCCGCAAAAATAATGAAACCCGCTAAAAAAACATTGTTACATGCTCCAACTATACCTTTGCTTTTGGGCCAGTTTATTTTTAACTAGGCAGGCTCCTTAAATTTTTTACCATGTAAATTACTTATATGCCCTTTCAATATTTCTAATTTATATACTTTGTTCCATTTTTCATGGAGAAAGTTTGGATCTGAACTTAGAAAAATAGTTGTCTTCGTTTTTGAAAATTGGAGAAGATTAGAAGTTTGCATCTGTGTACGACGACTATAGAAGAGGTTGTCAACACAAAAATTTCTTCTTATTCAACAAGAATTATTCTTGAAGCAGGAGATCCCTCCGTGCAATTATTGTCATAGAAATAGAGGAAATCTTGAACGAATTTGTGTATAGCATCACAATTGTAATAGACACGTTGCTTAGGATGAGAAGTAGAAAAAGAAAATATAGTATCAATTATAGCATGATCTCTAGAATGCCGAATCAAATAAAACATTTAAATAGAATGGTTAATATTAGTGACACAGATTGTATTCGTAATCTTCGAATGGATCGAAATACATTCGGGATATTATGTTCAATTTTAAGGCAAACATGCGATTTATATGATCAAAAATATGTTAGTGTAGATGAACAAGTAGCTATGTTTGTAGGAATTCTTGGCCACCATAAAAAAATTTATATAACAAGATTTGACTTCAAGAGGTCGGGCTAAACGGTATCCTCATATGTCCATTTAGTATTAAGGGCAATACTTAAACTTCATGGAGTTTTCTTAGTGAAGCCAACACAAGTTGATGACGATCGTAATGATTCGAGATGGAAGTGGTTCAAGGTATATAATAACTTTTCTACTTATTGAAAACTTTTAAATTAAAACATATTTTTTCAAAATTTTATTTTGATGGTTATAATTAATCATGTTTTAATATAGGGATGTCTTGGTGCATTAGACGGCACATATATAGAGGTGACTGTTTCAAACAATGATATACCACATTATAGATTAAGGAAGAGAAAAATATCGACAAATACGCTTGCGTCTTGTGATAGAAATCTTAGATTTTCTTATGTATTAGCTGGTTGGGAGAGGTCCGTTGCAGATGGGAGGGTTCTAAGAGACGCACTTAATAAGAATTATGGCCTTAAGGTTCCAAATGGTACATCTCTTATAACACTTATAAATTATAATTTATAAATGAATCATTTTCATTAGACTAAAGTTGGATTGTAGTCAACCTAATCTCTATGCTTCTTTAAAAATAGGAACATATTACTTGTGTGATAATGGATATGCCAACAACGAGGGATTTTTAACCCCATATAAGGGAGTTAGATATCACCTGAAAGAGTGGGGTCCTCAAAGTTCAAAACCAAAGAATGCACAGAAGTTGTTTAATCTACAACATACTAAGGTTAGAAATGTTATTGAGAGGGCATTTGGTGTGTTGAAGAAGCGATGGGCTATTCTACGTAGTGCATTGTACTATCCTATAAAATTTCAAAATAGGTTAATCATGGTCTGTTTTCTGCTGCATAATTTTATCCGTGGAGAGATGATTAATGATCCAATCGAGCAGACGATGAGAGAAAATCTAGAGGGAGAATAACTAGATGATGTAGAAGAATATGTTGATGTAATTGATCATCCTAATATTTGGAATAAAAAAAGAGATCAAATGGCGGCTACTATGTGGCAAAGTAGAATGTAAAAGTTTCACCCAATTATCCTGAACTTGCTGGTAGATGTTTGACTTCTATTCGAATTTAGTAACTTAATTGTGATACTCAAGTATATGTAATTATTTTTAATCACTCTATTTTGCTGGTAGGTTTTTTACTGTTGATGTTTGGTTTTTTAAATATAATTAATGTTATTTTGCTACTGATTTTTTCTTGTTAAGTTGCTTTATATTTATTTTTAATTACTCTATGATAGAATTATGAGTTAGCTGATGATGTTTGGTTGTTAAATTACTTCAAATTTATTAAACATGAAGCATGGACAGGAATGAGACTAGATACAATTATCTTCCTAATTATCGTTGTGGTAATGGTAAGATGCTTCTTAGACTAGCCGATAAGGAAGCACGTCATCCCGGTAGGTTTTTCTATATTTGTCCGAACGGTGATCGACACAAGGAACCCATTTTATGGTGTGCCGAATATCATTGGAGAGATCCTCATAGTGATGTTCCTGATTATGTTTTGAATCAATCATATAAAGGAAAGTTTGATACCATGGATGAAGTGTCTTAATCTAGTTGTGCTAAATTATGAAGGGAATTCTTGAAGAAGGAGCATATTTAAGCAACTAATTCGGAAGTGAACCTATAGAAGATTGTTTTGTTGAATATAGCATTCGTCTTCCAAGCGATAGTGTTTCTAATATTAGGATTTGTTATTGGGAAATTAGTATGAAAAATGTTGATGTGTTACAAGTAGTGCACATGTGAACAATTTGTAATGTGTAATTTTGTGACTCAATTGGTCCTGAACCATTGTAGTGTATGTATTGTACCTTTATGCATGCTTTTTGAAATTATTAACTAACACTATGTTGGAACTTGTTGGGAACATTTGCATGTGAATGCTGCAATGTAATGGAAGCATATTTTCATGAATTTTGTCTAATTATAGAGGCTACTATTATGAATGGAACCATTCTTAGCCGTTCCATTTATATTTTTTCATCAAATGACAAAATAGAGGTCAGACGTATTCAAAACCCCACAAATAATTACACCAATTCTTTCCTTCTATTTTAAACTCATTGATCAAACATAAAATATCAACATGGTGAAGATAAAATGCCTCTTACTAAAATGAAACCAAATCATATTTCTTCTATGAAAATGGCTGGTCGGAGGATATGGACACTGTGGTCCTAGACAATATTTTAACTTATAAAAATATGATGTCTTGGCCAGTGAATATGGTCTTAGATGCTACAACTCGAATTCTGAATGAATCTCACGGTGTCAGTTTAACGAGTGAATCCATTGTCACTCCTTTAGCTTTCCTTAGGAAACAATATAAAAGTTTCAAGAAGGCTATTAATACCAAAGACGTTCATTTGGATATGAATGCAAATGTGCTTCATGCACCTAATTCCACATGGAAAAAGATTTTTCGGGTGAGTTTTTATTTTTTATTTTTTTTACTTAACACTACCATTAATGAAAGTTTATATAATCAAATTTAATTGAAGTTTTCTCGTCTTCACTATTTTTCTCCTTTTTTCACCCCACCAACAACGTGATCCATTCGCCGAATGCTTCTACATGAGGGATGAGCCACAATGGAGAAATCTTTGTAAACTATGGAGAATGTTTGATGTGAAAAGAGAGTCCTCAAAATCTATGATTGTTATAAGTGATACGACACAATTTGAGGACAATAGTGTAGATGAGGATGACGTAGTGTCGCTGATTGCTAAACCGATGCGCCGGCGTCTTTTCACCGGTGAAAATTCGGCGACATATGAGTTCTCAACTAACATCCAGGGTAATGAAGTAAATTTACCGTTTCTCTGTTATTCACCCCGTAAACCCCATCATGGAAGTGATAGCTCATGTGCCTCTTCATCTCCATGGAAATCTCAGTAACTCAATTACCATGATCTACACCTATGGTGCTGAATGTCCTCCTATCAAATATGTTGTTATCTCTTTCACGCCTATGTTGGTTTTTTCAAGTATTGTAATCTACACCTATGGTGTAGATGTAATATCTTTGTATGGTACTGTGTTCGTAATTTAGGACTGCATGTGTAAATTTCAATCTTTATCCATTTTAATATGTTGTTTACAGTTTACTTATAATATGTTGCAAAAACATCAATGTTATAAATAAATATTGCAAAAATAAATCTGTTCCCCCAAATTCTTGCCCACCAAAAATAAATGTGTATGCCAAATGTTATAAACAAGAAGCTTTAGATAAAACCAATCACATTTGCAAAACCACAAGTTTCATGTCTCAAATAATTGAAGAGACATTAACATAACCAAAGTTACATTAGCAAATATCTATTTCCCCTACATCAAAACATTAGCAAAATTTCCATTTAGCTACTCATCACATCAGATGAAGTAGTACCAATTATTTTCACCAAGTTCTAGCAAAGATCAACTAAAGAGTTGTCTTATCAAAATATGTCTTTTCGAGTTGTCTATCCACGGTTTTTAAGAAGACGTTGTACATACATCGCATGTGTTTCACCACGGAGTCCCATAAAGATCTCTAACTCGTATTTGGTCTTTTCCAAAATCTCACAGACATCAAATTTATCTTCAACCGATAAATCAGGTATGCTATCGAGCTGATCAAATGCCTCCTGCTGAGCTACACTAAGATCATACTCATACCCGATACGCTTTGCCAAATCAGAAAGTCTGGCAACAGTTTTTTCACCTATCTTAAACAAAACATCATATAATCCGTGCATATTATCACTTGTCTTTCGTTTTTTCCCTTTAAAATGAGCAGATGTTGCAGAGCCTTTCTCCACCTCAGATACATTCTCACATTCATCTTCAAGCCCCAGAATATAATCAAGATTAATGTTAAATCCACTGGTATTCATTCCATACACATCATCTGCATCCCTCGACGCATTCACAGCTTCTACATAATTTTCAGCTTTTTCACCATTAGTTCGATCTTTCCCAAACATTTCCTTCCACTCTTCATAGTAAGGCCACGATTTATAACACATCAACCTCACATTGCTATCAAGCTTTAAAAAAAAACATATTTTGTACATTATTAACTAGAATATTGAAATTTCATTCCAAATATATCAATTTAATTTAATAAACATGTTCACATACAATCAACAAATTTAGCTTATCAATGCATGTTCTTAATTTACCTTAACTATTTGATCCCAATGCTCATCTTCAACATCGATTGTGTGATTCCCCTTCAGGTTGAAGCCTACACCACTACGATTCAAAACTAGACTTAACGAGTAGTAATTCTTCTTCCAACTACCCAATCTCGAACTGATATGCGGAGATCCTTTCAAATCTGACGTAGGAAATATTTTCTTCATTGTTTCCTCTAGCTTAGTTAAATAGCATGTCCTGAACCCATTATCCGATTTCCATCCTTGCGTTATTAGTTCATTGAAACCTGCAATTAGGATAACCTCTTCAGCCTGCGACCAGCTTCGCCTATGTCGATCTAATTTTTTAATTCCCCGACCAGCAAATCCACTGCTGTCGGTTTCAATACCTACAATGAAATGAGTACTCATCAAAACATATTATTATACTCCATTACATTTGAAATACATTGAACATTATGAAAATTATAAAAACGACATACCTTCTTGCGTTAAACTCATTGAATTCTTAATTGATCACTGTAACCATCAAAAATTACAAAAAAAAAATCAAAATATTAGCATACAATATTCAAGCATATGAAGATTTACACAATGTTTAATCAAAATAACTTATACTTAACTTTTCATCAAGAATAGCCCAACTCATCAGTCAATTCAACCTTAATATACACGCTCATATTATTTCTAAGCACTACCATAATCCATCTTTATTTCTTAAATAACTTTCATTAAATACATATATATTTTATAATATAGATATAATCATCTAATAATCAACACCAACACAACATTTAGAGCTCTGCTCATTCTCAACATACAATACATCCGCAACAACCAACTCTACAAAATTCACACGCCCTAATTTCTACAAAACTTACAACCAAATACAAAATAATCACGGACTAAATACAATATAAGAAGCTTTTCAATTTAATCTCTAACTTCACACAATATTTACCTTTAGTTCATCGCCAAAATATCGCAGAACTCAAAACCCTTCCTCTACTTTCTGATGAGAACGATAGTGTGTGGGGTGAATATGAGTTATGTGCAAATGATAATTTATTTAATAAAAAAAAAGGTTATTTTGGGTACTTTCACATTTTATGAGGTTAAAATAGAAATTTACTTTTATTTACTATCTTTTATTTCCATTCTACCAAACACAAGAATTAAGTTACCAAAAAAAATATAATTTACGTACCAAACAATATTTTAGCTTAACCTGACATCCCTTTACAGCTAGGATGAGTTAATTTTTAACTTAACAAACCAAAACACAACTAAGATACCAAATGGAGCCTTAGAATAAAACTGAAAAAAATAAACTTACACGTTCGGATTGGTTATGAATTGCAACATCCCTACTCCTTTTTGTACAAACTGAGGATTTTCCATTATCTTTTCTTCTAACCTCTTCATCATCCTGATACCCCTACAATTTTTTTACAGTTCAAATATTTATAAGCCTGCTAATGGGGTTAACCTGATTCAGATTATCTTGACGCGGCTATTTAATTTAAATTTTATATAATTCAATTTTAAAAAAAATGAGCTTAAGTATTAATAATGAAACAACGACGCACATGATCAAATGATTGAGACTTGCTGCCGAAAGAAATGGAGTAGTCGCGGTCGTCGGCTGATATCTTGGCATAGTCATGATCGGAGACAGTGTTTCCCGACGAGATGAGCGACGTCGATGTCAGCCCTACCCCACACATTTCTCTCCCCCAAGTATCTACCGTCTTCGCCTCACCGCTGCTACACGTGGCGCTCTCACTCACAAAAAAAAATTCGTCTAGATAATGTTTTATAAGTGAAAGTTAGTTCTATAATTTACCTTTCATGTGTCCCACAAACTCTTTCACTTACTGGAATAATTGCATTCCACATATCCCATATCTGGAAATGAACAGAGACAATCACCAATGGATACAAATATAAGTATTCTTTAAGAAATAACGTTTATGCCAATAAATCGTGCTAAGAACATATATACGTATTTTACCCTAAGAGAAGGTGAATTATCTTTCACGTCAAGTATACCTCATTGTGAATAAAAATTCTTGAATCCAAGAAACTTCAAAGACATGCATTATAAAAGTCCCAACCAAAAGGAGAGCCAAAAGGCCATTTATAAGTGGCTAAAACACGATGTACTTTCAATCGTTGTCTAGAACTCACGAGAATAACCCCACATATGACTAAAATAAGATTAATTTCACATTGAGCATGTTGCATATACTTCTTGCAGATCAATATTTTCACAATTGTAAAACTTGAGTACACAAATCAACATGGACAAATTACAAACTTTCATATCCAGTGATATCAACTCTACAGAGATGCATCACTTAAGAAAATAAATTCGAAAACATTTATCTTCGAATTGCACACAAAAAAGAATCACAATGTCTCCTATTTTATTGAATCACATCATTCCATGCATAAAGCTAGAATTTTGAGACAACTAACTAAATCGAGATTAAAGAAGCATATCTTCTAGGGCTAAGCGATGTCTAATTTGAAAATCCATACATTCGTTTCATGAAGAAAATGAAGAGAAAAACAAAATTAGTATATTCATACCCACAGTAGAAGAAACTAATTAATGTCTTCGTCATCAAAATCAATTTGGAAGGAATTGAAGAAATCAACATCGGCTAAGGTGGTGGAGGTCCGAAATCGCCCCCTTGCCAACGACCATAGCCTCCGTGGCTCCGCCGCCCAGAAGTCGTCCATGGCCATTGTCTTTATGTCTTTTGGTTTTCTACCGTTTCTATATTTCTCTTCACGGGGAATTATAATTTCTTATTAGAAGCAGATTGTATTGAGAAATACAATACTGCACTTTAGTATGTTTTGAAGTGATGCGTCTGTAAATGATAAAGTGCCTAATTGAGAAAATATTTAAACATGAGAGGCTGTAACTTTTTGAATAGATGTGTTGAAAAATAAACTGCTCTTTTAGTAAAACCGTAAAACCTTGGTTTTAGATATTATATTGATATGAATTAAATATAATTCTTATTTATTTGTCTGTGACCGTAATTTGATATTAGGATGCTATAAATTTTAGCATTATATCTATGATATTACGTGGCATATATGATTTAATACCGTTTTTATTCGTTTGTTCATTATTCGGTGCCCGTTTTGTGGCTTAAAATATGTAATCACACGGGGGTTGACAATGTTAGATTAAGATTTATTTTATTTTTCCATGTATTGTATTTATTATGTAATTGAGTGAGAGAAAAATCTACACGAATAATGAGAGAGAAGCGGAGGTCGGAATCGGGCCACGACGTCTCCGTGGGGACCCCGGCAGGCGCGCACCATGCATCGCCTAGTTAATTAGTGTCTCATATTTGTGTTTCACACTCTATGTCCCACAATCAAATTTATCATTAAATCAATATTTTTAAGATAAAATTTTCTCCTGATATAATGAATCATAATTAATAATTATTTTATTTTTAAAAAAATTATATATATATATATATATATCATAATATTAAATTTATGAACCCTAAAAAATACTAATAATTAAAAGTGACATTAAATATTAAAAATAACCACTTCCGTATTACCATCACCTCCACCTTCTCTCTCTACAAAGCCTCATCAATCGCGCCATCACAACGTTGCCTCAAACGAGGAGGCCAACATCGTCGGACAACCTCTCGTCTCTCTCGATTAAGTAGATCTAGAAATCCAATACCATCCTAAATTTAAAAGTTCATCACCAACTTCATATACACTGTATCATGAATCGGCGCCTGCTTGTCTTCTCCATCTTGCCACACTCTTTCCATCTCCTGTGAAAAGAGAGTACAGTTGTGAATTGTAACTATAAGGAATGCAGCACACATGAGAGACATCTAGAATTTTTAGTTTTCATTGTTTTTAAAGAAAGATAGAGAAAAAAATGATCAACGTTTTATCTGTATTTCTATGTTCTTGGTTTTAATTTGTTACACATTTTATGATTGTATTTTGAGACTGAAGAAAAAGAGTACATATGAGATTTCTTTATCTTGTTGTAATCATGTAACTTAAAAGTTTTAGAATGAATTGATTTCAATGGAAGATGGATGCATTTTGATTTTTGAATCAATATGTTTATTGTTAATCTTAATATAAATTTTGATGATATTTATTGAAACACCCACTTGGTTTTGTTTACAACATCTAGAAGTTAGAGCACAGATTGTGATAACGATATGTTCATTGATTTGAATATGTGAAGCTATACTACCTTGAAGCTTGGAGTCGACGTGTTCACACCAGATCGATATGAATCGATTTTCTCAATATATCAACTTGATAGTAACTGCAGGCTATCTTTTGGGAACAGACCAGATCGTCATCTTGATCTGTTTCACAATTTACTTCTCTCTATGTCCTTACGATTTTTCCTTAATTAATACGAACATATCCCTATTCTAGCACAATTAATCTTTACCTCACGTGATCACACCTTTAATAAAAATAATGAATAATATTTAAACTACAAGTGAAATATATTGAAGAGGTTCCATAAACATATATTAGTATTTTGTAAATTGCATGTTTGAATAGTGAACCATTTAAAAAAAAAAAAAATCCTCAAGTGACACTAATCCATATCAAAAGATTAGATATGTAGATTGATTGAATGGAGTTGAATAGTGTGACTTTTTCATCTCTTATTTTTTTTTTTGTCGGTTGTGTGCAACTTTTCGTTCTATGAATAATGTGAATTTTTCATCTCTTTTTTTTTTTTGTCGGTTGTGTGCAACTTTTCGTTCTAGAATCCCTTTTGCTCAATAATATACGTTATCATATTAAATAAGAATGATTAAACAATTACAAAAAACCCTTAAAACTAGTCATGCTAAAATTAATTCGAATTCTAAAAATCAAATCATATTATATTAAAATTTAATTTTTTTTTTGTTTAGTTTAATCATTTTTAAATGAATTATAATTCGATTTTATTTAAATTTAGATAAAATCAAATCTAAAATTATTTTCATGTTTATTAAATAATATTATTTTATAAAATATATAAATTCATTTTCTTTTTAGTTAGGGTTAATGTTATATTTCAAAATTCAAATATTACGTAGAAAGTTAAATATAATACTCTACTTGTTTTTTTTTCTATTTATCATTTTTTAAGTTTACGATAAATAGAATTACAATATTCAATAAATTATGCAATCTTTATTATATTTTTAAACTTGAAAAATATAATTAATATTGAAGAAATGTACACTATATTTTATTATAATTATAATTTTACTATTTAAAGTTTTTTTAGTACATAAATATTATTGAAGATATATATAATGAGTAAATTTTTAATAATTACTTTTAAAAAAGGAAAATTAATTAAGAAATAAAATATTTGGATAAATTAAATCAAATTAAAATAAATTTAGTTATTTTAATTTAGTTAGTTTGATTTCATAGTTTGATTTGATTATTTTTTTAACTCAAATTTTAAATTTAGTTTGGATCGATTTTAGGTAAAAACAAACTAAATATACGAATGCTCGGTTCTATCTAAAACTAGACAAGAAAGTTAAATTGATACCCAATTGTTCAACTAAACGTAAGTTAATCATACGTACACTAGTGAAATAGATTAAATGAATGTTTATTTTAGAATCCAATTAAAAACAAATAAAGTTTGAAAAGGATGCAACAAGATAAGCTTCTTTTGGGGGTAAAACGTCATCCACCACAAATTTGTCCAATTTCCTTTCCTAACCAAACCATCATCAACTAAAATGATTTTAATTGTGATTTATAAATAATTTCTGCTCTCCAAAATATATTTGTCTAGTTCTAAGTGGAGACATATAGCTAATTAACCTCTCCTGAAATATGGCAAAGATCAATTATAAATTGTATTTTGGGTATATGTCTCCACTTAGAACTACCACGTGATAGAAAACTCGAACTCGATACCTATTAATTTGAATATTAACTTCATTATCACTGAGCATTAATCGTAAGGCTTGACTAATAAGTCAAGCCTTACGATTAATGCTCAGTGATAATGAAGTTAATATTCAAATTAATAGGTATCGAGTTCGAGTTTTCTATCACGTGGTATGTAATTCAACTTTTTTTTTAAAGGTTAATATTCAAGATAAGATCACCATTTCAATTTAAATTATATGCAGCATGTTCCTTATAAATTAAAATAATCTTTACGCTTATTGTTGAATTTAAAATTTATACTCCATTCATTTGTCCATAAAATTTATTTTAATCAATTCACAAATTTAATACTGATCAATTCTTTTTTTCTTTCTTCTTTTAAAGCGTGTGAATTCACCTTGTACAAATAATTCGACTAAATACAATAAATCAAGTCGGTTCAAAATTCTATTTAATATAGAATCAAATTATTTTCTTAAAAACTTTTGTTTGGTAAAAGACTTGGTTATATTGACTCCCCTCCTTATTAAATAACGTCCACGAGTAATTGGAACTATTATTTATCTTTGTATTCTTTTGTTTATCTCCTTTTTAATATGTCGGCAGTTAATATAAAAATATTATATCGACAGACAAATTATTAAATTTTGCGTATTATTTAAAAAAATCATTTTAATTAATTAATTATTACATGAAATCTAATCTTGATCATAATCGAAAAATTAATCTTAGTTAAAATGATTAATTTAAGTGGAATCGGTACATGTGAGATGTTGATATTAATTTGTGCCTATATCAGAAGCACACATATTATTTTGTTGTTTTAAAATATTTTGTCATATGCATGCCACAAAATAAGAGTAATTAAATGTATTTTAGGAGTGCATATCAATTTAAAATGAAAATATGTATTGCACTCCTAATATTCATAAGGAAAGCATGCTGCATACTCCACAATATTTGAAGAAGAAATATGCATACTAGCAAGGTGGCATCGGTACACACAATTTAATGCGCCCACGTAATAAAATGTCATATCAATATATGAATTATCATATTTGTATTTTTATTTTGTATTCAATAATATTAAATTATATTTTAATCAATAAATCATAGTCGAAAAGTGAAAATTAATAAATTTATTATAAAATTTTAATATTTATCTACAGGACGTGCCACACCGTTCGTGAACATATTAACCCTTTCCTGACATAAATGGGTGATTATTTTTATACTTTAAGGGTCGTCTGATTAGGAGAATTTGATTGATAAAATTGATAAAAAAATCTCAAACATATGCGAAGAATACTAAATGTACAATGAATCCATTTCACAAAAACCGCAAACCCTCTCCTCCCCGCCACTCGAAGTCTCCCTCTCCTCTACTGGTCTCGCACAAACTCCCCCCACCGCTCCAAGTCTCCCTCTCCTCTACTACTCTCACGCAAACTCCCCCCACTGCTCGAATTTTTAGTCACTCCATTATCCACTGCTTGAATTAAGCCTCTCCCCTACCCAACGCTCAAAGAACTTCACTTGAATCTTCCATTGATCGAAGAAGACCCATATTATTTCACATCTCTCAAAAAATTTCTCTCAATTCTTCCACCATTGCGCACAACATTTTATCACGTAGAAGACATGACTGAGTTCGATGAAGACATACCAAAAGAGATACAAGTATATAATATTACCCTAAGTTTAATTTAAACCACTTGAAAATACCGAGCGATGTATGTGATTTATTCACTTTTATCTATCGTATGTTATAAAATATAAAATCATATAATATTCTAGAATGATTTATACGACAACCGCTGGCAAAAGAATATCTACCACTGGCTTGACTAACCAACATTGGATGCATTAGGTGATGCTTTAACTAGCGGTTGTTGCACATATGATGATACCATAACTTTCCCATCATAAAAATGTGACAACTACTGGCTAAAGACTAACAGAATACATCCATCGTTGCTAAATAGTTACCAATGGTGGATGAATTTCACTATCCTTTAGCCATTGTTTGCTTCTGTGTACCTAATCATATTTTAAAAGTTTATTAATCCATATTGTATCTAATTACATGTTTAAATTTTGAAGGAATTAGAGCGTCCATGGTATCGTCGACCCTATTCAGTCAATCATATCTCGTAGGTGAATACTTTTTTACAGGGTTGGCCTATTTAGGATTATCTGGACCACCTTTCTCGATATCAGGGGTGTTGAGTTACTAGAGAGATTCTAGAGTGGGCTTTTCGGTAATTTTATCGCGTGGACATGGGGGAAATTGTTGTCTCAATCGATACATAACCTTGTTTGTCACTCAATTTGGTCAGGGTAGGTATTTGGTTCAACATCAATTTAGTTGATGTGCGATACATGGTGCATGATCAGATCACAGGGTTGAGATTCGGAGCGTCAAATTTTGATAGAATTTCCCCCACAATCCGAGTGGCCTATATCTATTCCAGATAGGATGTGCCTATTTTTGTATGACTACCGCATATTTGGTCAACTGCTTCAAGAGCGAAAGACACATCCTTCACATTGACGCTAATATCTATCTAGGTGTCGATCACATGTTTGTTTCACACATATTTATCTTTGGGCATGACGCTAAAAAAATAGTTTTCTTGTGGTTGCGGATACTAGCCGAAGACATGAGCCGTTTCTTTGTAAAACGTGCTCGTATAAAATTCTCCAGAATTACTTAAGAAAAATTCAGGATAATAAGAAGTATCACTTCTACGGCTCATCTTGGGCATTGATTATATGGGGATTCGAAGTGATTCCCGGATTTGGGGGTGTTGCCGAGAGGCCCTATTGGGACGACATGTTGTTTTCAAGATGCCTGAGATGGAATTTTCAGAAAAGCCCTGTGTAAATCATTCGAATCAGGGCTTTTAGGCTGTTTGAACAGCAGGTTGAGAAACAGCTCACTGTCTATAATAGAACAACTCACTGTGAGTAGCAGATGATCTCTTATGATGTAGAGAGAGATCAAGCTGCTCAAGTTCTCAACTCAGAGCGTGAGTGATCTGTCTAAGGAGCAGGTCACCTGATTAGCTAGCTGGAGGTGAGCAGGTTCGTTGTCCAAGAGCAGATCGTGTGCGGAAGCTTAGTGAGCTGATTGACTACTCTTACACTTAGAAAATATATATTGCTTATACTGAGTGTTCTTTAAGGATGTTGATTCAAGATGCACAGCTTGTTGTTGGGAACAGCTCACTGGTGAAGTGATAAACAAAGAATTAAACTAATGCAATGCAAACCTTAAAAAAACATAATATTTAACGTGGTTCGGGAAACCCCCTATGTCCACGTTTATTTATCCTCATTGAGTACGAGCCAAAACTCTCTAATTTATTCTTGATGAGGACGAGAATACACCTTTTCTTATTTAAACTCGTCAAGTACGAGATATGAGTTCAATATTACAATCGTTCTTCCTCTAAGCTTTTGGCTCCAAGAAATCCAAGAATCCAGTGCCCACTGTCACTTTGAAGGACGATAGTGACGAGGAAGTTTCTTCCACCCTCAACAAGCGAGCCCAATTAAAGGAGGTGGTGGTTAAGGAAGAAAAGGTCACCCCAGAAGTTGAGCCCGCAGAGTCCGAGAAAACCCTAGATGCTGACGAGGTTATTAAGGGTGATTTGGCTGATCTAGCCAAACGGAAAAAAGTGAAGGAGGGCGGGCAAGAAACCCATGCAGGATAACACAATGGAGACCCAACAAGCACTGCAACAAGTGAAAAAACCGGAGGAAGGGTTCGACCAGTCAGTCTTTGCTGACTCTGACTTTGACCCCAACAAAGCAGTCAACATACAGTTTTATGATGAGATTGCGGTTGTGAAGTGAAAACGCATCCACAATGCCCCTTGCATGTGCGAAAGGTCAATTGACGAGGTAACATTCGATGAGAACAATCTCATTGAATTCTTTCAACTTAGGGGTCTATTAGACACTGTGTATAAGCTACCTTCATATGTCAAGACTATTGTGCGCCAATTTTGCTGCAATTTGCCTAAATCTTTTGGGGACCCTACTTCTAACAAGTATGGAAAAGTCTGCTTTTACAACACTATCTTCAATTTTACTGTCGAGTCTATAAATGCTGCTTTTGGGTTAAAAGATGTGGAGGGTGAGATTGTCGCGAGTCTGGATGATGTTGCTAAGTTGATTACGAGGGGTAAGAGGTCTCGTTGGGTCCAGCCTATGAAGGTTTCTAGTCTGTCGCACCTGTACTCGGTCCTGCACAAGGTGATGACTTTTAATTGGATCGTGTCATCCAATGTCACAGTTGTGACACAAAACCCTGGTGTGCTGCTATATCTAATCGGACTCAATAGACCGTTCAACCTTGGGAGGATTGTCTTTGATTAGTTTGCTAATCTCGCAGTGAAGACTTAATTGAGCTTGCTACCTTTTCCCTCCTTTATATGCAAGATGTTGTAGAAGCAAGGGTTCAAGGAGATAGCCAAAAACAAGGAGGCTTTACCTGTTCTAGAATATGCCATCCACAACTTGCTATTCAACAAGGGCAAGGATGTTGATCTACCTTGGAAGAACCCTGTTGCCCCAGTTGTCCCTTCCGGTGTTCAAGTCCTAGTGCCTCAACAACTAATCCAGCAGGCCATCACCGCAATTGCTCAACTGACTACCCTGCGACCATTACTAGAGGGGTGCCTCTCTGCACAAAAAGGGGGAGAAATGGTAGTGGCTGAAGGTTCTGGAGCCAGAGCAGTTGATGCTGAGGACCCTGTTAATGGAGATGATGTGAAAGCATGAGTGATGTTATGATTGTGTGTGGTCTTTAAACAATTTTTTATGTGGTGGTTAGTTTCAAACAATTTTATTTATTTATTTTTATTTTGGCATGAATTGAATATGGATGCAGAAACTATGTTTTGGTATGAATATATGATGTTTGTTGTTGTTGTTGATGATCTTTACTGTTTGAGATATGTTGTTGTGTTTGCTATATATGTATGCTTGCTATTGTTAAAGATGTTTTGCAGGCATGGAAACAGGGGGAGCACTCCCAAGAAACCTTAGATTGAGTTTTGTGATGAAGGCACGAAAAAGGGGAAGTTTGTTAGGTTTATTGTTTCTCTAAATGTTAGATTTGGATGTTGACCTAACACATGTATTTTTGCTTTCTTCACAGGTGTGCTGACTAGGAAGCCAGCAGCTCAGCATGACATGGATTGGTGACAGAGCAACACCTCAGTAGGCACGTGGAGTGTTGACTCAACGGTGATGAGACAACACACGGATGATGAAGTGAAGACCAAGTCTAAAGCGTCTGTTGAGAGAATTGTGCTAGTGGAAAGTTAGTTCCACAAATCAAGTAGTCAAAGTTTGTTCCACATTTCAAGGGAACATTGTTGACTCAACAAACCACGTGTTGGAAGAGTGGCTAAGTGGGCGGTTGCAAAATTTAGAGATTTAGGCCCAACTTAGTCCACAAGACGTCTACCTATAAATAGTTGAAGATCTTCAGATATGAAGAACGTCTTTTTCATAGTTCGTTTTTATAGTTTTCATTGTGTACGGTTATGAGTTCTCAAGAACGTACATTTAGTATTTTTAGTGATAGTATTGTGTTATAGTGTAGTCCAACATTGTAACCTTCAACACTCGTTTTAATATTAGTTTTCAGCCATAAGACTCGTGTAAGTTATAAAGTTGATAACCTACGCAAAATATATTTGTGTCTTGTTTTAACTTCCGCAATTTACTATCTAGAGTGGTTGATACACTTTCAAAAACAACTGAAAATAAAGATGCGAAATGTAAATCACACATTTATTTTTACGTGGTTCGTGAAACCCTTAGGTCCATGGTCCAATCAAACTGATCGAAAATCCACTACTAGGATATTCTCGCTTCTTTATACTCGTTGAGTACGAGCCACAAACTCTAGTCAAAACTAGACGGAAGTTCGTGCACGAATATGGGTCGTGTCCCTTACAACTAACAAATAAATC
Organism: Leonotis leonurus; assembly: GCA_026898415.1. Taxonomy (NCBI): domain Eukaryota; kingdom Viridiplantae; phylum Streptophyta; class Magnoliopsida; order Lamiales; family Lamiaceae; genus Leonotis; species Leonotis leonurus. The sequence goes on from JAPKLX010000135.1 coordinate 174,360, forward strand.
TGCTACAATCCCTTCACGTTAATCTACTTAGAAAACTACTAAGCTAGTGAAGAAATTTATCTCCTCGATAAGATAAACTTAAATCGAGTATGACTAAGATTTTCAGTGTTCACAAACGGCCTTCGAATAGAATCTGGAGTTGGAAGTCTCTTCGTAGAATGATTTAGTGATCCACTTTGGTGTCTCATACTTCATATTTCATAACTACCTTTATTATTTTAACACATATTTTTTAATTCATTATAATATAAAAATTCATAATTAATATTTCTTTGAATCTTTTTAATTATTCGCGCTAATTTTGAATTTGTTAAAAAGTGACATTAAATGTTAAATAATAATTAAATGAGTGTAACCTTAGTACTAAAATTAAACAAAAATATAAAAAATAAATTAAAATTTACACGTAAAATATGAATTACAAAACACAAAAGAGTTGAAAAATTTATAATTTAAAATACTTTTTAGTCCGATGGGTTGTACCGAAAATAACCTGAACCCGATAAAGATAACCTGAAAACTGACTGAGTTGACCGATTAGTCGAATGAAAAAATAAAATAAAATTATGTATTTATCATACCCATAAATTAATCAATCGCTTAAAAAATTAATTATAGCACAATTTTGGTACAATATCATTATCTTTTTCTATTCAGATTTATTCATATTTAAATTTGGTATTTAATTGTGTTAAAATCTTATTTTATTTGTTATATTTTACTTATATTTTTTAATAAGAATGATAAAAAAATATACATATATGTTAAACATTTTCGTGAATATTTTATTTCGATTGACTTGATGGGTTAGCCTGAAAACGAAAGTATAGGGTTGGGATTGTAATTTTTTAACCCGAAAAAATTTTCAACTTGATTTAACCCGAACCAGATAAACCGACAATCCAAACGGTTTAGTCCAAAATAAAAGAAAATTTTCTACTATCTACACGTTGACTCATGTATTTAGTAGGTTGGAGCTTTGTGTCCCGTCCAAAATAGGAAAAGAAAAAGGATAAAAAATAGAAATAACATGGGTGAAATACTCCGTCTGTCTCAATAAATATGACATAATATTTTGAAGCATAATTATTAATAAAAGTATATACAATAGTGTAAAAATAAAAAAAATTACTGTACCTACAATTTTTGAAGTATATAAATTTTATTACTTTTAAAATATGTCAAACTTATTACGACCATAAAAAAGTGGTATGAAAATAAGTGGGTCTCCGTTAATAATATTAACATAGGTGGACAATTTATTATATTTTGTAAATCTTGTTCGGTACATATTCAATTTATCCATGTGAAGTTTTAAAAATAAATAATTTTCTCTTATAAAAACTAATGAAATTAATTTTATAAAAAAATTAAATTACATTAACATTAAATTAAATAAATAAACCCGTAATAGTGATAGTGAATGGGATGCATAAACCTTAAACCTCAGTGCCGTAATAACCACTAAACCAGTTCAAATAGTAAGTATATTTGTTGGCCTACAAATGTTCTCCGAACATTAAATTTATCCTGTTTTGGAGGATTTTGTCAGTATTATTTAGATAGAGAGCAACACCGAATTCTCTGCCACTTATATATTATTGCACTTCTTTTTCTTCCATTTCTAAATTCTAATTCGGTCCCCATCAAGTAGTTTAAATTAGAAAAAAAAGAAGAAAGAATAAATAAATAGAAAAATAATAGTTCGAGCTGTGGCAATGGAGGCGGCGCTACTGCACGGACGCGAAGGGCTTGCGCCGTCAACGCGGGAGCTCTTTCTGGAGGAGCTGAAGAAGGTGACCTACATAGCTGCGCCAATGGTGGTCGTCACCGTGTCTCAGATTCTGCCGCGCGTAGTGTCGATGATGATGGTGGGCCACCTTGGTGAACTCGCCCTCTCCGGCGTCGCTGTCGCCACCTCGCTCACCAACGTCACCGGCCTCAGCCTTTTGGTTAGGAATTTTCTGCCTAGAACTACTTCCGGTGAAAATTTACCATTTTAACTTCACTCGCACTTATTTCATTCTCGAAACAGTTATCTGCATTTTTGTCATGGCTATAGCGAGGGGTTGTCGCCATCGAAGAAGTATCATGTCTGGGACATGCCTACTTAGACTCTTGAATTTGTTTATTGGTGGATTAATTGTATTTAATTATATCTAATTTGGGGAATATCTGATGCTGACCTGATATTTTTGCATTGATTGTTAGTTTTGTCTTGAATTAAACAGTTGAAGTAGGAACATTATCGAACCACCACTGCTATTCCTCTTTTTAGCTCTTTGAAAGGAAAAAGTCTGCATCTCTAGAAATTCGCGTCAAAATCCAATCCTTTGTTGCTTGATAACGTTGAGGAAGTTCCTTTTCTGATGTTGTAATCACCATTTATTAGGAATTAGTTCGTTTAACTTCCAGTTATAGCATTAAATATCTGTCGTTTGTTGTGGTTCATGTTGATTATAATTTCAATATAGATGATTCCTAAAATATTCATCTGTGTCAGCGTAGTAAATTTCAACATTATTAGGGAAAGAGGTTCAAATAAGATCCATGCTGTGCTATAGTAACCTCAGAACTAGGGTTATCTTTAATAATGTTCAAGTAAGTTTGCCAATATTTGACAAATATAATACTTTTGCATCATATTTGATTTTATGCTCGTTAACAGTTTGGGATAGCTAGTGCACTCGAAACCTTGTGTGGGCAGGCCTTTGGAGCAGAACAGTTTGAAAAGTTAGGAGTTTATAACAATGCTTCAATTGTATGTCTGCTTCTAGTCTGTTTGCCGCTCTCCTTTTTGTGGATATTCATGGAAAAATTGCTGATATTTATCGGCCAAGACCCTTCCATTTCTCATGAAGCTGGCCGGTATGCTATATGGCTCATCCCTGCATTATTTGGTTATGCTATTCTGCAAGCTCTGATCAGATACCTGCAAACTCAAAGTTTAATTATTCCCATGGTTTGGAGCTCTGTTGCCGCACTTGTTTTCCATATACCTGTTTGCTGGGTTTTAGTATTCAAGGCGGAACTAGGGACTGATGGAGCAGCTTTAGCAATCGGCTTGTGCTATTGGTTCAATGTGATTTTGCTTCTCATGTATGTAAACTACTCTTCAACCTGCAAGAGAACTCGTGCACCATTTGGTAAAGACTTGTTAGTGAGTATGAGGGAGTTTTCTCGCTTTGCTGTCCCTTCTGCTGTCATGGTCTGGTAATTATATAGGTTTCTTCTTCCAGAATATTATATAGTCTGATTGAAAAAACTGTTGCATCTAACACGTTGAGTGTGGCAATCAGTACAGCCTTGAATGGTGGTCTTGCGAAATACTAGTGTTGCTTTCTGGGCTTCTTCCTAATCCACAACTTGAAACTTCAGTTCTTTCAATATGGTACAACTATCAATTGAAAATTCTGAATTAAATTACTGAAAGTTGATTCAGCTCAAGATCTAATACATCTTTGGTTTAATCTTTACGCAGTCTCTTGATTGCTTCATTGCACTACTTCATCCCGTATTCTATTGGTGCTGCTGCAAGGTTGAGCCCTCTGAATTCAATTCATTTTTGCTGGTTTGTTTCAGTATCTCACTGTACTGTACTTGGCTACCATATTTTGTAGCACGAGAGTTTCAAACGAACTTGGTGCAGGATGCCCAGAGAGGGCCCGAGCTTCAGTTTATGCTGCGAGTTGTCTTTCAGTCGCTGAGGCAATAGTCGCTTGCACATTTCTCCTCAGCCTGGGTAATATTGTTGGATATGCATTCAGTAACGAGATGGAAGTTGTCAATTATTTGAGAGAACTCATCCCACTTGTTTGCCTCTTGCTTGCAATGGACTGTATCCAAGCTGTGCTTTCAGGTTTAGTCCTCTGTTCTGTTGTTGTTGTTGCCATCTTCTCCCTCTGATTCTCTTTGGGGTTTAATTTCTTGAAATTTGTTGATAGGAGTGGCAAGAGGCTGTGGATGGCAACATCTAGGAGCTTACGTGAATCTAAGTGCGTATTATCTGGTTGGACTTCCAGCAGCGGTTGTTCTCGGATTTGTGTTTCATTTGAGAGGAAAGGGTCTGTGGCTTGGCCTAAACATGGGATCGATAGTGCAGTCGACGCTGTTATGCTTGGTAACGTGCTCGACCAACTGGACAAGACAGGTAATGTATTCTGTAATACTCATCTGTCCACCAAGTTTCTTCTCACTTTGTCATTTTAGTCCGTCCATCAAGTTTCTTTCCACTTTTCTTTTTATTTTTGGCAACCCTTACTCCACTCAGTACACTTTAACGTGGGTCTCATTATCCACTTACAATACATTACACATCATCTAACTTTAACTTTTTGTGGGTCTCATTATCCACTCACTACACTTTACCCTCTACAAATCAAAGTCAACTCATTTTATTAAAACCCGTGTCGGGTCAAAATGGGTAGAATATTGGTGAACAGAAGGATTATTATTTTAAAAATGTAGTTCTGATTTCCTAGATTAATTTGTGAAATTGTCACTACTTTTTTGATTTGATTAATATAAACTGCAGGTGTCGATTGCTCGACAACGAATGCTGGAGGGCTCAATGGGTGCTTCGCATGAAAAGGTTTTAGCATGACAAGTTTTCTACACGGGCAATGTGATTTCCCTAACATAATTATTGATTGTTGATGTAAAATGTACAAACTCCATTTATCAGAATGCATGCATGCATGCATCAGCAACAGCCACTGTTTCATAATTTCATTCCTCTACTATATTAGTAGTATGTACAAAGATCAAATTTATTTTGTTGACAAGTAAAGTAAGCATGGCGATGACACCAACATTAATTATGTATGATTGTGAATTGAAAACCAAAACCAAGAAGTGGATGGAAGAATCACCCCCTCAACTGTTATTTTATTTTCCACCGCATATACAAAATCCCATGTTATTTCCCAAATGGAATGATACTTCGAATTTTTCAACAATTTTTGTACGTTTCAGCGAAGTTGACAACCACCCCTTCCCCAATTTGGTTGCCTAGTGCTTGGGGTGCAATTTCTCTGTCACGGAGAATGTTGATAGAAAGAGAGGGATAGAAAGGTATTGGAAATATAGAATTATATGAGAAAAAAAAATAAAAATTGAGAATGAGAGCAAATTTTGAAATTTGGAAAGTAGATAAAGATTGAGGGAGAGAGAGCGCAATTTTTGGACTTGTTGGTTGAAGTTCTATTGAGGAAAAACTCATCTCCAAATTTGGAGATAGAAGAAGATGATGTTCTTTGATAAAAAAAAAAAAAGTATTTCTATTTTGGAAATTTATATGAGTGCATAGCGAACAATTTTTTTGAGGGTGAATATTTTTTTGGTGAAGATGGATAAATTGTAGAAATATTTTTTTGGTGAAGATGGATAAATTGTAAAAACAACAAAATTATATCAAGTTTCTTTTTGTCTCATCCTTCTAGTTATAATTTAACCTAACTTAACAAAACATAACTATACTACCAAACATAGAATTATATGGCAAACGACACGACCTCACAAAAATATTGAGTCAGAATTGTTTACAAACATTGATTCATTTTTTACTTGCCGCGGCACCTTTCACTTTCTCTAATAATTTTATTTAAGAAATCCTAGCTGCTAATATAAGAAACATACTTCCTCTAATCCATTAAACATGACACATTTTATATTCAAATGAGTGTATTATAATAATAAAATGTGTCATATAATACAATTTATTTTTAAAATTTGTCCTAAAAATAAATATAGGAAAAGAGTAGTAAAAAGTTTAGCAAAATATAAATTCTAATAACGAGTCTAAAAAAGAAAAGGTTTGACTGTTTTTTAGTATGAATGTTATAGTTAAGGTTAACTAAATTTATTTTTTACTAAGTTTTTTGATTAGTTTTGAGTATTAATATAAAATAAATTATTTTTTTTATAAATTTTTAATTAATTAAAAAAATGTACTTAAACAACTTCTGGAATATTTGTGTCTGATATTGTCCGAACACAAACACACACGGTAAAAAATGTAGCGGATAAAAGCACCAATGTGTAAATTAAACTACAACACATAGTGAAATAACAACGAAAATATAAAGGAAAACAATTCAAGATGTAAATTTTTTGTGCGAATTATAATGTATAATCCTCACAAGCCGTATGGCAAAAAAATCACTAAATGAGTATTGTTTACATAACAAATCCATCAGCTCTCAACAACACTCTTTACTAAACTACAATGTATTTTCAAAACAAACGAAAAATACGCTTGCACAAACTAAAATATCAACTTTGAATATAAGATTCAAAAGCTATATACACAAAATGACGATGTTGTAAGAAATGTTGACATGACAGACGGTACAACACTCGTGAGACTCGAACTTTTCTAATATATCTCTTACATTTCTGCTCAGGTTGGGTCCACCTCTTTCAGATATCAACCTCATATATATAGGCTCACCGCATCTTCTCAAACCATCATGCAAACCATCATTGGGTTTTTCACCTCTTCTACAAAATTCTATATTATTTTCCAAATCGAATGATACTTCGAATTTTTCAACAATCTTCGGTACATTTTCAGCTAAGTTCATGACCACCTCTTCCCCAATTTGGTTGCCTGAAGGTGCTTAGGGTGCAATTTCTCTGTCATGGAGAATGTAGATAGAGAGAGGGGGAGAAAAGATTTGAAAATCTAGATACGAGGAAAAAAAAAATAAAAATTTGGAATGAGAGCAAATTTTGAAATTTGGAAAGTAGATAGAGATTGAGGGAGAGAGAGCGCAATTTTTGAACTTGTTGGTTGGAGTTCTTTTGAGGAAAAACTCTCTCCAAATTTGGAGATAGTAGAAGATGATGTTCTTTGATAAAAAAAAATACTCCCTCCGTTTCAATAAGCACGACACAAAACTTTTAGGCACAGTTATTAAAAAGAGTGTATAAAGTAGTGTAAGAGTAATAAAGATGGTAGGGTCCACACCTTTTTGAAATGATAACTTTTACTAATTTTGGAATGTGTCAAGCTTAGTGGGACGTCCCAATAAAAAAATTGTGTCATGCTTAGTAGGACGGATGAAGTACTTTTTTGGAAATTTCTATGAGTGCATAGCGAGCAATTTTTTGAGGATGAATATTTATTTGTTGAAGATGGATAAAAATTTAATTTTACAGTAGAACCTTATTAAGTCATGAATTTTATTACTTATGTACCAAACAACAAAATTATATCCAGATTCTTTTTATCTCATCATTCTAGTTAAATTTTAACCTACTTTATAAAACCTAACTATACTACCAAACATAAAATTATATGCACCACAAGAAAAACGGTTATAGACAACATGCGATTCATGTGGTCTATTACGAAAATGCATGTGGTGAATGAAAGTGCTGTCTATTAAAGGGCGGTTATAGACCACAATCGGCCATCACCTGTTGTCTATTGTACTATAGACAACATAACATCAAACTATAGAGAATATATGTTGTCTATATGAAAGTACACAACAACAATAATTATGGTCTATTATAAATATCATGCGTCTAATTAACAATATTCAATAATTTATTCATGTGGTCTATTTAGATATAATTAAGTCTATAATAATTCAATATTATACGAATAAAATTTGCATATATATAACAAAATTATTTAAAATAATAGTAAAAACAAATAATATTAATGCTAAGTATCATTTATACATACTTATTTCATCCAATAATACTTCAAATCATGATCAAAGTCATTTTCATCTCTAACCATCCATTCAATGTCACAGCTCCAACTAACTTTAACACGCATTAATAAAATACAATGTAATTAAAATATGATATTTATGACTTCAAAAATATTATATGAAATTAACATGACTATATATATAAACTAACCATCATTTTCAACAAAATCATGCACAAATTCACCCCATTCTGTACGAACTTCAATAATTTCCTTTTTCCTATACTAAGAAGCACCAATACGAATACGAATACAAATACGAATACGATACGAATACGAAAATACGTCAATTTCCAAAAACATAAGATACGAATACGTCCAAAATACGTTTACTACGAATACAAATACGAATACGATACGAATACGAAAATACGTCAATTTCCAAAAACATAAGATACGAATACGTCCAAAATACGTTTACATATTAATAATATTTTTAATGCAAAATATAAATAAAATAACTAATCATCCATCAATTCATCATCCTCTTGTGCATCATCATCCATAGCATCCGCATTTCCATCTTCATCAAAGACAACACGCTCTAACTCCGGCTCATCCAGTGATAACTGTGCAATCTCTAAATCTCCAACATCCTCGAATGTGCCAAAATTATCACCTCCAATGTCCCACAATTTTGTCTCTCCTTTAAGATATTCAGGTGTCTTTCTAGATAGCAAACGAAGGTTACTATGAATAAACACCAAATCTTCGGCACGTGTGGGTGTCATCTTGTTCCTTCTTAAAATTAGGGTTCAGCGTAAGTGGGAAGAAGTAAGACATCTTCAAAGGTAATTTTTTTAAAAAATACGTCTTTAAATTTGTAAATACGTACTGGGCTTTCTAAAATACGTATTGGAAATTATGAATACGTATTTGACATACATCAAATACGTATTTAGAACGTATTTTATTTTTAATAAAAAATACGTATTTAATACGTATTTTAGGCATATTTTGACGTATTGGTATTAATACGATACGAATAAGAGTACGTGAACCATTTTGGAGTATTGGTGCTACCTAGTTCCTATATAATCCTTCACAAATTAATAATGAAACAAATAATATATATCAATATATTAAATAAGTAAACTAAGGCAACTATCCTAACACGAGGGAGTGAAGCCCTGAAGATATACGTGACATCTTTGTTAAAAAGTTTCTTCCTAAAATGCTACATATACCTAAAACCCAAACTAAGGAACATATATAGAGAAAGAGCATCTTGAACTATTAATGTGTTGATGATGACCACCTCCTGCAGTTGCCTTGTATTAAAAAAGAAAGAAAAACTCAAAAACAGTAAGACCAAAAAACATTGTACAAGGATTAGTGACTTACATATTTTCCAATATGAATGGTAGAAAGCTCTCTGGCCAAAACTCCGCCGCATCGAATCTCTCAACATAGCTAACTCCATCATGGCTTTGAAATTCTTACATAACTATTAGGATTAAAATATGCACCAACAGAGCCTCAACATTACAAAGCCTTATCAAAGTAATTTAAGAGTAAACATTAACTATCTATAGCTCCATATTGAGATTAAAAAAAAAAGTCTTATAAACTATATGAAATTAAGGATTCACTCTTCTTCTATTGATTATATGCACAAAAATCACAAACGTCCATAACGTCATTGAAATTCCTAGAAAACTGTAGGGATTAAAATACGCAGCAACGAATCTACTTCAAACACAAAACAAATATCTGATCCTACATGCTCTTTGATTCATACAATAAACAGTCCAAAAGACAAAGCAACTAATCACAATCAGAGAAACGATGTGCAACACACGCTACTTCTGCTAGTAATAGAAATGTATCAAAGCCTCAACCATACAAAGAGAGAACTTAAAACACCAGTTAATATTCAATAAGTCGTCAAACTACTTGAAAATTAAAGGATTCACACTCTTCCTGTGTTGACTATATGCACAAAAATCACAAAATAAAATGCAGCAACAAAATTGAGAATACTCATCCACCATCCTACTTTCAGACACTGCAATATCTAAAGTTTATTATAAATAAGACGAAAACCCTACCAATTAGCTTCTGAATTTGTAAGCAATCAGTAGACTTATGAATGTACATGATCATAATTCATACCTTAAAAACCCAACTGGAACCAATCGAGGCTTCAAAAATTCCAAAACCATCTTCCTCTTCATCATCATCGTAATTAGACCACCAATCCTTCTGCTTGGTGGCGTTCCTTTCCTGAACTCAAATATATCCTCCTCATCGAATTCATCCCTCCCATAAGATTCACTAAATCTGGACCGTCGATTGGGGCTCGAGCTCCGTCCCAATCCCTCTGCGAACCGCCGCTTCGACCGCCCCACCGAAAAAAGTTCGCCACCGTCGCGTTCTGTAATTGGTACGGTTATGAGAAATAACAACGGAAAGAGGTGATTATGCAGATTCACAGAACCCAATTACAGTGCCAATAAAATATTGAGTCGCGCCGAGGGCGGCGGCACGTTCATCTGTTACTGCATTTTTCATTTTCAAAATTTCTCATCGGCCAGGGTGATGACCTAGAAGGTGGAGGTGGAAATGGCGACGATGGGGGTGCGGCGACGGAGGAAGGATAGGGCCGGGGGAGGTGTTGAGAACCCGAGGAGAGAACATCATTACTTTGGGGAGAATTGGAGAATTAAGGGCCGTAAAATTGGGGAAGAACGCTACGGCTTTGACAAAAAGGGCTTTTGGTATTAATATACGTTAGAATTATACTCCTCCCTGTCCAAAAAACTTGAACATTTGTTAATAAAGTTTTTGTCAATAAACTTTACTGGTTTGAAAAAATTTGCACATTTTTTTTTAATAATTATAAATATATTTTTGGATAAGTATTAACTTTTTAATCACTCACATTATATTTAACTTAATTATCAATTAATCACTAACTTTTTATTTATTTATATATACATATTTAATTAATAAATATTGTGGGTCCCTTATTCCACTCACAACACATTTATAGCCTTCGTTAAAATCTGTGTCGAACTCAAGTGTCCAAATACTTGATGGACAGAGGGAATATATATTAATATTTTGTTGACATTCATAATAAATACTCCCTCCGTCAATAAAAATAATTTACACTTTGACCCGACACGGGTTTTAATAATGTACATTGACTTTAATATGAATGTGTAATTAGTGGAGTTTGTGTCTCACTTGATATATTATTTTAAATTGGATTGTGTGTAGTTAGTGGTGTGATCCATTTACTATGAATGAAAATTTTCAAATGTAAATCATTTTCGTGTATATCCTCCAAAATGTACCATTTTGGTATTGAACTGGTTTAGTGATTATTATTTGTGGTTTTGGTTTGAAGATCCAGGTTGGTATACCATGGATTACAACTTCATTTTCTTAATAATTCTTTTATTGAGCAAGGAAATTGACAAAAACATATTAATATAATTATATTGTTAAATAATGAATAAAATGTGGTATAGACAGCAGGGCTTGTATTTTTTAAAATTTTTTAAAGAAAAATTAAGCTTTCATTAAGAACTTTTGTCATGCAATACATGATCTTGTAGTCATGTAGGCCACGATTCGTACCAAATCTCAATTATATCAATTGATCTACCGTATTTAGCTAGCTCATGTGCTACAATGTTTGCTTCCCTACGCATATGAGAGACCTTTAAATCACAAAACGATATGGCCTCCCGGATAGCTTCAATCATCTCTCCACAAAAGATTGTTCCCTCGACGTTGTTTTTCTCGATCATACGAATAGAAACAAGTGAATCAGAGTACGTGGTATTGCGTAGACTGATGGGCCTGAATTGCTTGACTTCCTGCGGCTTATTGATCTTAGAAATTAATGTGATGTATGTGTCGTTCCAGGAAGTAACATCTCCCCCTCCATTATTGAGGATATGGAGGCATTCTCGTGTAATTTCTCTACCCATCTCTCCCCAAAACTTTTGGTAGAATACAGGTTGGAAACCATCTGGGCCTGGTGTTAGGGTTTGTATACCTATTTTCAATTGCACTTTAATGAGAATAAATGTTTATATCATTGGTTTGTTATATATTGAATTGCAAACAAGTCCATTTATTACAATTGTAGACTGTGTGGTGGATCGATGATCACAGAATGTAACACAGTCGGCTCCTTTGTAATATAAAGTCACAGTGTAGACAGACTTGGACAGTCTAGTTGGTAAAGGTTGCGATATCATTTGATGCGAGAGCTGACCTTAGCCCGCATAATGATGTCGATATGTGTAAGCGGATACACATGCTTTGCGTATACATATTGAGAGGTTTCACAGTGAGATAAGTTCTAACTTGCTGATACTTAGAACGAGGTCTCGAAAATTAGTTCATTTCTTAATCTGTAATGATGACATTATTATAGGCGGTTGATTATACGCTGTTTTGATTCATCTACGCTTGCGGGTTTTTCGTAACCCTAAATAGTGATGTGTTGGGCGGTAATGATTGGCTTAACCAGAAGTGCTTGACTATCAGTCGTACAGAATCGCGTCTCGGTGACACGAGTTGATTAAATCCGCATAAGGTGTTTAGAAAGGTTTATTGCATAAGAAACCCAACCGATTGGGAAATTATTCCATATGTAATATTAAAGGTCTGAACCGGATCACTCACGAATAAATATATTAATTAATTACGAGTTGTCAGCAAACTCAATTAATTAATGGATTTGGAAAATCTTAAATGCGAGAAATAATTAATGACAAAAGGGTTACATCTGTAATTCGAATGAATCAAGATGAGTTCAATATTTATCTTATAGTGGAGTCGATAAATATTTATAATAGAACTGCACTTTATTGTGTTTACATGGAGTAATTAATTGGAGGACAAATTAATTTAAATTAATGAATTAAGTCTAAAGGTGGGCCAAATAATTAATTAAATTCAATTGGGCCTAAAGAGACTTGGAAATTAATTTAATTAAATTATGAATTTGTCCAAGCACATATTAATTTTTAATATAATTCAAATTCAAATTTGAATTATAGTTGTAACCGCAAGAGATAAAGGTGGTATATGGTTTTATTATTTGAGATCTAATTCATTCTCCTTATAAGTTCTATCTTAGGCCACAATGTGTATAAAAGGAGCATAAAGAAGGAGCTGATTTTTCTCTCCTCCATCATAGATATCGGCGCCCCATATAGAGATTTTATCTCTATATTTTCAAAAATTAAGAAGTATTATACGCTTCAATTTTCGTTCTTGTTTTCTCCTAGGTTACTAGATAGATTCACCCATGCGATATTCTAGTAAGTAGACCGGGAATATGATAGAAGTTCATAGGGTTGGATTCGTGGAGATTTAAGAAGGAGATTCGAACGTTGTGGATTGCGGTTCGATAGCTAACGATTTATTCGTTTCCCCACAAGCGGAGGATTTGCTTAGAAAAAGGTATAAAGTTTATTTTTCTGCATTTATATTCTCCTATGTGATTTAAAAAATAATTATTCATGTGATTAATTAAACCTGTGGATCCTGCGTTTTCGTGAGCCCCTCATACGGGTTCCATCAGTTGGTATCAGAGGCGATCACAGGATTTTAATTTTTAATTATTTTCCAGTGATCGTAATTTCATATTAGAATGCTAGATTTAATTTTTAGCATTATATCATGATATTACATGGCTTATATGATTTTATTCCGCTTTTATTTGTTTGTTCATTTTTCGGTGCCTGATTTGAGGCTTTAATGTAATCACACGGAGGTTGATCGTGTTAGATTAGAATATTTCTCTGTAAATTTCATATTTATTATGTAATTTGAGTGGGAGATAAATCTGCACCAAAAACGAGATGAAGAAACGAAAGTCGGAATCGGGCCGTGGCGTGAGCCGTGGGATCCCCCGGCGCAGGCGTTGCCGTGAGCGGCATAGGGCCAGTGGGTGCGGGCGCGCGACACAGGGCCAGGAGCAGACGGCACAACGTCTGGCACGCGGCATAGGGCCAGGGGAGAGCGGCACAGCGCCCCGCGAGAGTGGCACACGGCCCTAGCTCGACATCTTCGGCTGCGGGCGAGCCGGGTCCGAGGCGGGCCCGATTGCGATTCGAGACACGTTTTTTGAATTTTTGAGTTTTTACAAGCCCGATTTAAATTCAAATTCGAATTGGAGAATGATGATTTTAAAGAGATTGTTTTCTTAAATCGAGGAATTTGTTTTCTTAAAATTGTGAGATTAGTTTCCTATATTTGAGAAATTTGTTTCCTTAATTTAAGGAATTTAATTTCTTTAATTTGAAGAATTAATTTTAAGATTCGATGGAAATTTGATTTCTTCATAACATAAAGAATTAATTTCCAAAAATTTCTTTAATTGAAGAATTAATTTCAAATTCGAATGAGATTTGATTTCCTATATTTTAGGAATTAATTTCAAGATTTGATGGAAATTTGATTTTTTTCAATGATAAATAAATAATTATCGAGATACGAGGGAGACTTAATTTCCTTAATTTTAGAAATTAATTTCTAAGATTTTGAGGAAACTTGATTTCCTATTTTATATGAATTAATTTTCGGTATCTGATGAAAATTTGTAGTACCCCGAAATACTGTAGCCGTAATTAAATGATGATTAAAGCTTAATTAGGGCATTGCATCCTTAAGAGAATATTTTTATGAGATTAAGAAGAGTTTGAAGAACCTATTATATGATTTAGAAGAATGAATTACGATTATTTCGTTAAGAAAGAAAATGGAATTTAATAATTCCATATTAGAGATAAAAGAAAGGGGGTTGAGATGGAATAAACTCAGACGAAGTATACCCCTCAGAAGAGAAAAATTTTATCTATTAGATAACATAGAAAAATGGAATTAGAAATTTCATTAAGCTAGAAAACAGATAAAATAAAGAATAAAAATTTATTATTGCAATTTCGGCAATAATTAAATAAGTTTTCGGTTAAAACTCAATTTGAGAATTTAACAGCTGTAGGAATACCTACAATTTATACCCGATTTTCTAAGGTATATAGAAGAGATTATTATGAGGATTTTGTTAGAAAATATTGTTTTAGAAAGGAATTTATTTAATTAAATTCATTCGGTATCTTAAAACTCGAATAATTTGTTCAAATGAACTCGGAATCACGAACGGTCTGAACCGGTGGATTCCTTGTGTCGAGAAGAGTCATCCAGCATTAAAATCTTGATGCACGAAAAACGAGGAGGCGGGACGTTCTAGAAGCCTCTAGAGTGATGTAGATGATTAATAATTAATAAAAAAATCTCTTACTTAAGACATAAGAACATTATTTTATCACATTTTTCATCATCATCCACCTTATTTCTCCCTCCCATGGTCGAGCACTCCCTCTACCACCATAGCCAAGATTTCTTCCTCCATAATTCAAGTTCTAAGTTAGATTTGAGGTCCAATTTCAAGAAATAATCATCTTTGAGGTAATTAATCATCCTCTTTACATCTTTAATTAGTAGAAATGGAAGAAAGTTTATCTTCTTATCCATGATAATCTTGAGTTCCATAGCTTGTAGTATATGGCTTTGATTTTCATATATGTTGTAGTAATTAGATAGAACATCATGTTCTAAGTATGATTTTGCAAAGAATTGTTAGAAATAATGAATAATTTAATTTCCCCTAAATTTTTACATAAACCCTAATTGTAAATTATTGGAATTTGGATGATTTTGTTTGAATTAAGCATGGATAAGTGTTATTAGATACCAATAAACATGATTAGAGCAAGAAATTAGATCAAAAATCCAATTTGCCATACTTCATCATGATGGCCGAAATTTCCTTTAATTTGTTCTATAAGATTTTGATTTTATTTGTTTAATTTGAGATCATATTTGAGTTCAATGGTATGAATAAAGCTTAGAATAATTAATTGGGAATTTTTCATGCACTAGAACTTGATTTTCTAAAAACCTAAGAGTTAATGAAGTTTATAGTTTATATATATGTGGAGACTAATTTGCTTAAGTAATGATGCAAAAGAGTTAATTAGATGATGGTAAACATAGATAGATCAAGAGATTGAAGAAAGAATTATCATTTCATTAAGATTCATAAATGGCTTGGAGAAGGGGATGATCCAAAGTTATATGTAGAGGATTTAATTGGATGATTTAATATCATAGTTGTTATGAGGGAAGAATATGAAGGATAGTGTGAATTTATTTGATTTAAAGAATCATGTATTTGAAAGTTAAGAATTTAAAGTGTAAATGAAGAATACATATTTCTTAAGTATGAGGTCTTAAATATGAAGTTAAGCATGCAAGTAAGCTTAGAATGCATAATTAAGTGTATTTATGAGATTGTACCTAATGAATTAGGTAAGGGATGCAATGACCCGAAAAAGAATAAACCGATAGTGATTCTAGTTAAGATAAGGGATTCTATGAAGTAATATCTTTCTAATCTACTCCAAATTATATATTTAAGGTGCAAGTGGAGTAGAAAGAAGAGGAACGGATCCCAAGAAAGAAGAAGGCGAGCCTTTGACTTATATAGAATAAGTCAATCAGGTGGGCATATTCTTTTAAAGTATGCATGCTATCTATGCAATGTTTGATTATGTATGATATGTTTTCTTAAAAAGATGTGACTTGCATGTTTTTAGCATGATGCATATTGCCTATCTACGAGAAAATTATGATATCGGCCCTATGCCGGACGAGCTGTCGGTAAGGGTTTGTGTACACATATGTGACCGTGAGCCGGTGAGCGGACTGGCCGGTCATAGTGTTTGAGAGGGAGGCCTACCTCTCAACACAAGAAGTGCGTAGATATGGTGAATTTGAATGATTTTGTCTGCAGACATCAGTATGATTTCATTATGTTACAGTTTGAGCATGAGAAAGTTTCATTTTAAAGAAAGTATTTGCAAGTCACAAGAGCATGTTTTAAAAAGTTTTTGGCAACGTGCCCACTGAGTACATATCGTACTCATGCCCTGCATATTCTTTTTAATGTGCAGGTTGAGCAGCGGAGATGGAGATGGGATTGAATGCTGGTTTTGAGCTTGTTTTCCCGTGTTTTGTTCATATGAACTGTTGAGTAAATCATAGATTGTCTTGTTGAATGATGTTGGATATTGTGTAAGTTGAGTTATATGTCGTCGTACATGTAGCTCAACTACTTCTTCCGTTGCAGTCCCTTTGTTTTGTTGTCACTTGAATGTTTGGTATCTTTGTATTGTGTTAGCCTTTGTTATCCATGGTGGTACTTTCCTTAGTGAATTATCATGTTTTATGTCTCTTTCATGGTTGTTTGAATTGATCCTTGATAGATTGGGAACTCTAAGTTCATAAATTGTTCCAACTTCGAATTTGCTAGAAACAGGGCAGCTCATTGAACCCCCATTTCCGTGAGTTTCATAAGTCCGAATTTTCTGAAATTGGTGTCATTTTAAAGATCTTTTCGATACCTTTCCAACGGTTCTTTCGGATCTTAAATCAGAGCTCAGATGAGAAAGTTATGAGCTTTCGAAGTCTATGTGTCCGCCCTGCCCTGTTTTCCGCGAAAGTTAATTTGAGTTCCTTTGTATTAAACATCAATTGCTAGAGTTTCTTCCAAGTTAATTAAGTCATGGCTTAATCTCTTGACTAAGAAAGGGTTAAGAAATTGGGCTGTGACAAAATTTGATTTTCTAATTTAGGAATTAGTTTCCACTATCTAGTGGCATCTACAAGACAAAGAAGATGGAAGATTCAAATTTAAATTCCTTAGTTTAGGAATTAGTTAATTTTTATCCAATTTGGGTAATTGATGTAATTATTTGCCTTATTATGTGCTTAATTGTTTTAATTTGGCTTTTATTATGTGGAACTTGTTTAAATTGATATGTCAATTCATTGGAGATCTTATCAGAATTTTAGACATATCATAATATGTGATTATCCATATTAAAAACATTTTGTTAAAATGTTAAGATTATTGTAACTGCATTTTGTTAAAATGTCAATTCATTGGAGATCTAAGCGATAATTGTAACTGCATTTTATTAATTTAATTTGTTAAGATTACATATGGTCTCCATGAGATGGTCTTTTCATGAAGTAACTTGTTTTGATTCCATGTGGGATCAAATTTCACCAGTTCACGTGATAAGACTTTTTTATAGATGGTTGTAAGAATTTAATTGATGCCAATATGACCCCTCCGTTGTGGGCTTGTTAAAGTCGATTAATTTCTTTGGTGTCAGACTCATGGTAATAGTTTATGTGTAATTTGGCAGTTATAGCAGCATTGCGCGACCTTTGTCTGTTGAATTACATGACTAGTAAAAATGTTTTAGAATTGATTGTGGAATCGATCACACTACGTGGCTTGCATGATAAATTTTAAATAGTATTTTCAATGCATTATCGTTTTTTTTAAAGGTTTTTAATTATCTGCATTTGAGCATGTTATTTATGATGGATTATTTGATTTATTCTCAATTCTATTTTTTAAAGCATGACTTTCAACTTACTTACCCCTGTTTTTTTATTACACTCGACGGTCCTATATACATTGATTGTTTTAATGATTTGTACAAAATCCTGACTACGAGGGACACAAGGTTTATTGTTGACAAAGAATGTCCTCCAGATTTCCTAAACACCATTTGGGTAGGAGAAACTTCGATTGTCAAGAGGCAACAAACTGAAAAAGTTTAGGGTTTAGTCAGATAGGACACTGGAAATCTGACCGTCTACTTCGTGAGAAGTAGGGAAACAGTCAAGATACATTTTACGCCTTAGTAGTGGAAACATATTTGATGGCTGGTTCTATCTAGTCTTGGGTGGTAGATACAAGAGCCATAGACCATGTTTGTTGCAACTCGCAGGCATTCCTCCTAACTAGACTACTTAAGGAAGGCGATATTTTCATCCTTTTGGGCGACGCTATGAAAGTGGCGGTCGTTGCAATGGGAGATGTGCAATTGAAGATCACTTCTTATGTTCTAGTATTTAGAGATGTTTTGCTCGTGCCCAATTTTAGAAAGAATATAATTTTCGGTTTCTAAACTGATCCAGAGTAGATATTTAGTTTCTTTTGATGATTATATAATTATCAAGATGGAAATTATGTTATATGCACAAGCACAAGGGTAAACAACTTATATACTATATCTGCACAGCCCAAGCAACAAAGTGCGATTTTAATTTATCTACTAACTCCAAGAAGAGAAAAGCTTCTTGTCTTTCGTCGAATGATACATATATATGGCACTTAAGACTTGAACATATTAACCTTAGAAGGATTCAAGAGTTAGTGGAACATGGGCCTTTGGATAAACTCCAAGTTGAGCCATACCCTACATGTGAATCCTGCTTGGAAGGTAAAATGACCAAGAGAACATTCAGGGTCAAAGAAAATATAGCCCAAGATGTGTTGGATATCATTCACTCTAAAGTTTGTTGTCCAATGTCAGCTTAGGTCAGAGGTGGCATATAGTACTTCATCACTTTCATTGATGATTACTCGACATATGGATATGTTTACATGATGCACCAGAAGTTAGATTCCTTTCAGAAATTTAAGGAATTCAGGGTACTTGTGGAGAATCATTAGAAAAATACTATCAAGTGTATGTGTTCTGATCGCATAGGCAAATACGAGGCTATAGGGAGTAAATGGGTCTTCAAGCAGAAACGAGGACCCGATGGTAAAGTCGTTGTCTTCAAGGTTAAACTAGTAGCTAATGGCTATACTCAAAAGGAAGGTATCGATGACGATGAGACCTTCTTACAAGTAGTCATGCTTAAGTCTATTCGTATAATCTTGTCAGTAATAGCATATATGGATTGGGAAGTATGGCAGATGGATGTCAAGATAACTTTCCTAAATGGAAGTCTTGAGGAGAACATCCATATGCAACAACCCAAGAGCTATGCACTTCAAGGAAAGGAACACATAGTGTGGAAGCTTAAGAAGTCCATTTATGGGTTTAAGCAATCCTCACGGTCATGGAACCTTTGTTTCGATCAAGTTATCAAGTCCAATGGATTTGATTAGTGCCTTAACGAAAGCTGTGTGTACAAGAAGTGTGAGGGTAAAGCAGTTGTTTTCTTGGTGTTATACATCGATGACATTCTATTGATCGTAAGTGTCAAGAAGATGTTGTCGGACGTTAGACCATACATGTCTAATCAATTCGATATGATGAATATGAGAGAAACAAGATACATTCTAGGGATCAGGGTCATTCGTGACCGAAGAAAGAGAATGTTGTGCCTATCTCAAGAGTCCTATATCGAGACTATACTTAGACGCTTTAACATGCATGATTCCAAGAAGGGTGGGTTTCTTACTTTTTCAGACATGGAATCATACTTTCTCAGGACATGTGTTCTAAGACACCTGCAGAGAAAGAGGAGATGAGACAGATACCTTATGCTTCTACAGTAGGTAGTCTCATGTATGCTATGATGTGTACTAGGCCGGATATCTGTTTTGCCGTATGCATGGAGCATGATATCAGTCTAACCCAAGAAAGGATCAATGGAAGACAGTAAATAACATACTCAAGTACCTTAAACAGACTAGGGAGTGTTGTTTGATTTACTAGACAAACACATTTTATCCTTGGAGTTAAACAGATTCTGATTTTCATAAAAACTGGGATTCGAGGAAATTGACCTCCGATTATGTGTTTACTTTGGGAGGCGGAGCCGTGACATAGAGGAGTGTGAAGCAGAAATGCATCACTGACTCTACCATGGAAACCGAATATGTGGTCATGATAGAGGCCTCAAAGGAAGCGGTTTGGCTCATGAGCTTCTTGATGGACCCAGATGTGATTCTGAGTATGCTTTCAAGTATCACGGTTTATTGTGATAACTCAGGTGCAATGACAAACTCAAGGGAACCACGGATCCACAAGGCAAGCAAACACATTGTGAGAAAGTACCATATCATTTCAGATATAGTGCAGAGGGGCGAAGTAGTAGTGTCCAAGGTAGTGTCAAATTACAACCTTGCTAATCTTTCAAAGAGCCCGAACGGTAAAACGTTTGAGAGGCACATAGAGGGATTTGAGGTGACACGTGTAGTGAACCTGCTTTAGGTATAAGTGGAATATTTGTGATGTCATGCGACATAAATTGTATGCTCTAAATCATGTTTGAGTATAAGTGGGAGATTGTTAGGGTTTGTATACATCAAAACATGATTTATGCTTGGATGATGTGTCAAACCTATTTTCAATTGCACTTTACTGAGAATAAATGTTTCTATCATTGGTTTGTTATATATTAAATTGCAAACAAGTCTATTTATTACAATTGTAGACTGTGTGGTGGATCGATGATCACATAAGGTAACACAGTCGGCTCCTTTGTAATATAAAGTCAAAGTCTAGACTGACTTGGTCAATTTAGTCGGTAAAGGTTGCGATATCATTTGATGCGAGAGCTGACCTTAGCCCGCAGAATGATGTCAGTATGTATAAGCAGATACACATGCTTTGCATATACATATTGAGAGGTTTCACAGTGAGATAAGTTCTAAAGTGCTGATACTTAGAATGAGGTCTCGAAAATTAGTTCATTTCTTAATATGTGACGATGACATTAGTATTGGCGGTTGATTATACGCTTCTTTGATTCATCTACGCTTGCGGGTTTTTTGTAACCCTAAATAGTGATTTATTGGGTGGTAGTGATTGACTTAGCCAGAAGTGGACTTGATTTCCACTTTATTGCGTTTACATAGAATAATTAATTGGAGGACAAATTAATTTAAATTAATTAATTAAGTCTAAAGGTGGGCCAAACAATTAATTAAATTCAATTATGCCTAAAGGAGACTTGTAAATTAATTTAATTAAATTATGGATTTGTCCAAGCCCATATTAATTTTTAATATAATTCAAATTTAAATTTGAATTATAGTTGTAACCACAAGAGATAAAGGTGAGGATATGGTTCTATTATTTGAGATCTATTTTATTCACCTTAGAAGCCATATCCTAGCCTACAATGTCTATAAAATGAGCATAAAGAAGGAGCTGATTTCTCTCTCCTCCATCATAGAAATCGGCACCCCATATAGAGATTTTATCTCTATGTTTTTGAAAATTCTACGCTTCAATTTTCGTTCTTCTTTTCTCCTAGGTTACTAGATAGATTCGCCCACACGATATTCTAGTAAGTAGACCGAGAATAGAATAGAAGTTTCTAGGGTTGGATTGGTGGAGATTTAAGAAGGTGATTCGAACGGTTTGGATTACGGTTCGATAGCTAATGATTCAACTCGTTTCTCCACAAGCTAAAGTTTATTTTTTTGCATTTATATTCTCTTATGTTATTTCAAAATTAATTATTCATGTGATTAATTAAACCTGTGGATCTTGCATTTTCGTGAGCCCCTCATACGGGTTCCATCACCTGGTGCCTTACTGAAGTGCATTTGGAAGAGAGCCCTATGAACTTCTTCCTTTATAAAGCTTTCGCCAATCAGATCGTCATCAACTTGATAATTATTTCTCTTTACAAGCTCAACAACTTGCTCCATAGCAGACGCATTCGGGTTTCCTGACTTGAAGAGTTCTTGAAAATACATTTCGATAACTTGCGCGATGTTCATATCCTCTGTTACCAAGACCCCATCCTCGTTCATGAGGGTTTTGATGGTGTTCCTTTTTTTTCCGTTCAGAGGCTTGGTTATGGAAATAAGAGGTGTTCCTATCCCCCTGTGCAAGCCAGTTAACTCTCGATCTTTGTCTCCAGTGTATTTCCTCTTTCTCTATGAGGTCTTCAATGCCTTCATTCAATCTTTGTATTTCTTTGTTTACATCCTTCCCATTTTTTGGTTGAGGAGTAGATTTCTCTCCTTACGAAGTGAAGAAATCTGCTTTCCAAGTGCGTCAAACCTCGTACCTGTCTATTTGAACAAAAAGTCACGGTTTCGTTCAAGCCTTTGCGGTAGAGGTCCTCCAAAGTTGTCCTTCCAATGCATGATAAAATCCTCCACAAAAGAGTTGTCAAGAAACCATTTTTGCTCAAAATGGAATCTTTTAGATCCACATGTATATTTTTTTCGATCCTCTGCCAAGATGTTGGTAGAATAGCCCTATGGTCTGATCCATACTTGTCGAGTGTGATCACTCTCGATAGGCCATAAATTTCCATCCAACTCGGTGAGGCCACAAGGTGGTCAAGTCTAGCAAGTATTTCATGACTTCCTTGACGCTTGTTACTCCAATTAAATTCCTAGTTGTGACAGTGAAAATCCTCAAGGTTGCAACTTTGAAGGGAACTTTGAAAAGAATTAATTTGATGAAATGCACGCCGTCTTCCTCCATGTTTTTCATTTCAACTTAGAATCTCATTAAAGTCTTCGCCCACTACCCAAGAGAGGTTGTTCATCTCCTTAATTCCACTCAGGCGCATTAATAGTTCCCATGAATGTTTCCTTTCGGTAACAAAAGGGTGTCCATAGAAGCCTGTGAAACTCCAACTTTGATTATCTATAGTAACTCTGCAGTCAATATGTCCCATTGAGTAGGATGCAATGTCCACTCTCCATCCACCATAAACAAGCCTCCACTTTTTCCTACCGCATCCACCATAAACAAGCCTTCATAACCAAGAATGTCTTTCCACCACCTACTTCTTTGTCGTGTGACTCTCATCTCACTACTAAACACTAGTCCCGAGAATGTGTTGGCCAATAGTCGACGGAACTCGCCGAATGCACGCACGCCCCCAACCCACGTGCATTCCAAGCTAAGCAATTCATAATCCTCGACGGGGCTGCTCCACAGTCTCCGCTGATATCGCTAATTGTAATAGTTCCTCATCTCCGTCTTCATCGGTTAGGTGGAATCGTTTGGTAGTGGGAGCCCGTATGTCGGTATCAGAACTGGTTATGCTTAAGCGTTTTTGTCCAACCCCAACGTCTCATGTGATGTCCTGTGTTGGCACTTCATTTTGTCCATTTTCCTCCCACACCAAGCGTTTCCACAACTTCAGGTTATCCTTACCGCCCTTATCCCTACTGTACTCGCTTAATTCTTGGCTTGTTTTGTGGGGATTGTCTTCTTGCATTAGTTTTCCTATTCACGTTTCACCCATATGATGAGCAGTAGAAGTGCTAATAGCTTTTCCTCTGTTCTCTTTTATGATCATTGTTTAGTATGTTGTTGTCGTGTTTTGGTCGTATTTTAGTATATTGTTTTGTCATGTTTTGTGTGTTGGTTCTTTGTTTAGTGTTATGTTATTGTTCGTTTTTACGCCGGGTTCTTTGTTTCGTGTTTTGGATGTAGGAGGTGGAAAAGAGGTGGAATAGAAGCTTAAATGATGTCGTAAATGTTGAAGATGCTAAGACGAACGAAGCCGAGGATAGCAGATGAGAGCTTACTAGGAGATATGGGCAAAAAACGAGAGGAGAAAGAACGCGGGTGCATAACCATATGCGAAATTGTTCGCAATGCGCAACAATTTTGTTTTGGCTTGTTCTCCTTCGTTACAACTCCGAATTTGGATCCGTCTGCGGCTACGGATTCCTATCAAGACAAGCTTCAAGTTGGTATTTTCAAAAATTTTACTTTTTGCACAGGCCAGCGGTCGCTGGGACTGTGCTGTTGCAGTGGGACAGAAGGCATGGGCCAGCGACCGCTGGCTTCCCAGCGGCCGTTGGCTAGCAGTTCCAGGCAGATTTTAAGTCTTTTTGGGCATCATTTTCATAAGCTCTCTGATACCCAACCATTGTAACTCAGAAAATACACTTCCCAAATATTTTTCTATTGTTTTCTTAGTTTAATTCCTTGGGGTATCCAAGGATTGAAGGAATTTAGCAACCGAACGGTGAATTCTTAGTAAGTTTATGACAATGAACCTTTCTATGGATTTACTTTTCATTATGGTTGGCTAGATTCTTATCTAGGGTTGATTATTTATATTCTATGGTTTGATGCTTGAATCGATCTTATTTTATGGTTGTTTGATCCGTGCTTAAGGGTTTTGCATGCTTGATCACCATGTACAACTCAAAGATATAGAATGGATTGAAATGAATTATTCTATGTCGCATTCATAATCAAACTTCCTAACCTAGTAATCGGAAACGTAAAATAGGTAATCATATCTTGATTAGTATTACTCTGAGTAAGTTCTATACACGAAAGTGCTAGACACGGATTAGTTTCAAAAATACGAAAGTTATTGGCTAATCAACTTAGGAGAAGCCTATTAGAGATTTGGTTTGATTGAATAAGCATCGACCTAGATTAGAGATGATCTTTACCCTAGACTTCAATCACTTGTGTACCCCCGTTTATTACTTTCCGTTTTAGTTTAGAATTCTTGTATCTCATCTTGATTAGGGTGTTTAGGATTTACATTCCTTTTGCACACTTAGTACTAATAGTTAATAGCCCTGCATAGCCTTCCTTTGAGATACGACATTTGGATCGACTAACATGTATTGCACTTCATTTAGGATACGTTTATAGTCGAATATAACTGAATTTAATAACTGAAGTATATTGGTTGGAAACATTCCTCGTGCCCGATACTGATTCCCTTTATAGGATAGTGGGTCTGGACTTAACAACGCCACTACTTCAGTTTAAATTTTTACTTAACAATCATATGTTCTCTTCCTGATTCCCTGCTCTTTTGCTCAGGTTTTTCTATTATCCCGCCAACCATGGCCACTGTAGGGCCCTCTGTACCCTCTAGGCTAGTTCCTGCAGATGGTTCATGGTGCTCTGTTATGTTGTTTATTGCTCCCTCAATGTGGTTGTTGCTGTCATTAGCTTGCGGCACGAGTTTGTGGGGTCAATGGAGTCCTCTGTTTCCTGCAATGATCCAGTTACCATATGTGAGATACATAAAGTGAAATATTGTGTATCGAAATAGAAGACGTGTTCCAATTCCTATTCTACATGCAAAGGTTGACGAGACTGTTGAGAAAAATATGGACAAAATAAAAGATATTTTTGGTCAAGCCTATAAGTCTGATTTCATGGAACAAATCAACCACTCTTTCTCACATAGTTGCTACAATCTTGGCAATAGAAGGAGTCTATAAAAGGGCAACATTGGAGTTTGGAGAAAGTATGCACACAAGAGAGAAGTAACGCATTCTAGAGAGAGTTATACACTTGTGAGATTGAGCGGATTGAATTTTCATATATAGATCATTGATTAGTTTTAGGTTTGTGAGTGATTTTGTATACAAAGAGTAACACCTCGATTCCCTTGTGATCGATTACTCTTTAGGTTATTTGGGTAACGTTTGGGCACTATAGAATAAAAGAGTGATGAGTGAGTTAGAAGTAGGAACTTCTTTGTATCTCTGATCTTTTATTTATAGTGACATTGGGTTGACATAACCCTCCAGAGGTAGGCGTGTTTTGCCGAACTAGGTGAACAAACATTGTGTGCTTATTTTCGTCGAGTCTGTTAATAAACGTTCTCTGTCACAACTTTTGTTCTTACCGGCGTTGCACTTTGACGAACCACAAAACTAAGTTATTACAAATTGGTACCAGAGGAGGTCACCTAAGTTATTGGTGTTTGATCGTGGGATTTACTTAGTTTGATATAGATACTTCATGGCTACCATAACTCAAGGATTCTCAGTTACTCGTCCCCCTCTATTTGATGGAACAGATTATGGATATTGAAAGGTTCGTATGTCATCATTCATAAGATCCATTGATGAATCAACTCAGAGTGCTATTGAAGAATGATGGACCCCACCCACAGACGAGAAAGGAAATCCAAAATCAAGAGACAAATAGATGCAAAAAGAAAAGACGGCTTCCGAGATGAATCAGAAAGCACTAAATGCAATACAAGGTGCAGTTAGTGTCAAAGTATTTGCAATCATCTCAACGTGCGAAACTTGCAAGAAAGCTTGGGAAATCCTTCAAAACAAATATGAAGGAAATACCAGAGTTAAGAGCCAAAGAATTCAAAAACTTACAAATCAATTCGAAATGCTCAAAATGGAGGAAAGTGAAACTATTTATGAGTTTCATACAAGGTTACTTAGTTTGTCTAACGAATGCTTTCTCCTTGGCGAGAAAATTCCTGAAAACAAACTAGTGAGAAAGATTTTGAGATCTCTCCCCGAAAGATTTGATCACAAAGTCTCAGCCATCGAAGAAGCACGTGATCTTGATACCATGACCACCAACGAACTCGTTGGAACTCTAAGAACCTTTGAGATCATCATGACCACCAAATCACTCTATGCAACAAAGAAGAAATCATCACTGAAAGAGACAAAGAATTGGCTCATCTCAAGAAGCTAGATCCAACCAACTTGATGAGATAGTCAATCAAGGAAAAGTAGCCTATGATAAAACAGGGTTAGGTTATCAAAAGAACAACAGTTCACCAAATAAGACAACCTGGAGTCCCACTAGCAACGTCAAGTCTCAGGTACTGTCTCAGCCACGTCAAAACAAAGGTCACTTTTACACATGTTACAGAATTAATAACAAATTCATTCATATTTGCTATTACTATGATAAACCAGGATAAATTCAAGCCCGATGCAGATCGTTTCTAGCATTCAAATCATCAAGACACCAGTTTAAACCTAGAAGGGACTACAAAAGCTTTGTTGTTCACACCTGCAATCAAACAAAAGTAGGAACAAGAGGCTGGTATTTAGACAATGGATGTTCTAAGCACATGACTGGAAACAAGGGACTATAAGAGACGTATCTCAAAATAGAGAGATGAACAAGCAAAGCA
Organism: Leonotis leonurus; assembly: GCA_026898415.1. Taxonomy (NCBI): domain Eukaryota; kingdom Viridiplantae; phylum Streptophyta; class Magnoliopsida; order Lamiales; family Lamiaceae; genus Leonotis; species Leonotis leonurus. The sequence goes on from JAPKLX010000135.1 coordinate 201,799, forward strand.
AGTGCCTATCACAAATCACGTGAAAAAAGGGGAGATATTACTTTGTGTGCTACTGGTGAAGAGGAAGATTAATCTTGGCATTTATGTTTTTCACACAAGGGGGAGAATATATTACTTTTGATATACATATTTTGAAGATATATGAAGCTGTGGATGTTAACTGTTGCTGCTTTTGTTGCACTCAAGACTTTGATACTTGTATTCCACTACGATATTTTCTGCATAATGACCAAGCTCGATCAAATTGTTAACTCAAGGGGGAGTCAACACAGCAAGGGGGGGTCTCATATCAAAAGAAGAGTGTTTTCAATACACAAATTCCAAGGGAGAGATTGTGAGATACATAAAGTGGCATATTGTGTATCGAAATAGAAGACGTGTTTCAATTCCTGTTCTACATGCAAAGGTTGACGAGGCTGTTGAGAAAAATATGGACGAAATAAAAGATATGTTTGGTCAAGCCTAAAAGCCTGATTTCGTGGAACAAATCAATCACTCTTCCTCATATCGTTGCTACAATCTTGGAGATAGAATTAGGAGTCTATAAAAGGGCAACATTGGAGTTTGGAGAAAGTATGCACACAAGAGAGAAGTAACGCATTCTAGAGAGAGTTATACACTTGTGAGATTGAGCGGATTGAATATTCATATATACATCATTGATTAGTTATGGGTATGTGAGTGATTTTGTATACAAAGAGTAAAACCTCGATTCCCTTGTGATCGATTACTCTTTGGGTTATTTGGGTAACATTTGGGCACTATAGAATAGAGAGAGACAAGTGAGTTAAAAGTAGGAACTTCTTTGTATCTCTGATCTTTTATTTGTAGTGACATTGGGTTGGCATAACCCTCTAGAGGTAGGCGTGTTTTGCCGAATTGGGTGAACAAACGTTGTGTGGTTTATTCCCGTCGAGTCTGTCAACAAACGTTCTCTGTCACAACTTTTGTTCTTACCGGCATTGCACTTTGACGAACCATAAAACTAAGTTATTACACCATATTTTGGCTTAGTTTTGTCCACGGATGCACCCATGCAGTTGCTAATCTTGTGCACAATGCACCCATATCCATAGCATAACAATGGAAGTTTTTCATATAGTATTAACACTAGAGTTTCCACTTCCATATTTTTAGTTGAGAGAGGCACACATTGAACTATAGGAGCATTTATGGGCCTTCTTATCCTCACTCTCGCAAAACTCCCAATTCCACACTCGCCTTTCGCCATGTCAATTTCTTCCACCCTACCTACGTGTTCTCCAATACGACGAACTATATTTGAGTCCATGCATGCAAGAGGGAGATTATGGCATTGAATCCATATGGAGATTTCAGTGAAGTTGATCTTCATCGGATTTGGGAGGGCTTCGAGTTGTTGCAGTACCATGAGATCATTGAAAAAATGCCATGGTCCTCCCTCTAATGCACTTTTTTGGTCCGTCTCCAGAGAGAAGTTAGCTACGAAATGATTGTGTCCCACGAACTCCACGTCCAGTCGTCCGCGTGCTTGAATGATTCGTGTTAGGTGGGATTTAAGGGTTTCACGATTCACATGTTTGTATGCGAATATCTTTCCTACCACCATGGTTTCTGTTTTGCGATGCCCCCTTTCTATTTGTTCATTCATAATTGTGACTCCAGTTGTGCGCGCTTCATTCGAAAAGCGCAGGTTTGACATAAGCCTAACAATTTTTGTTGGGTCCATGTCCTAAGTATAATACAATAAGAGATTCAAGTTTCTTGAAACACTCAAAGTCCCTCAAGAAATCAAGAGTGTTTATTATATTTAGATCATAAATTTCTTTATTTGTTGTCTATATCTATAATAGACCACAAATCTAATGTCTGTTGTTAATGATAATGATACTTGTGGTTTATTTTATATATAGACAACAGTATATGAGTTTTTCTTATAGGGATGACACACGACACGACCTGACAAAAATATTGGGTCATAACTCTTTACACACCTTGATTCTTTTTTTAGTTACCGCGGCACACCTTTCACTTTCTCTTATAATTTTTTTTAAAAAAAATAAAAGAAATCCTATATGCAAATATAGAAAACATACTTCATCCGTTCTATTAAACATGACACATTTTATTTTCAAATTAGTGTATTATAATAATAAAATGTGTCATAAGTAATGAGACAGAAGTAATATAATTTATTTTTCAAATTTGTCCTAAAAATAAATATAGGAAAAAAGTAGTAAAAAGTTTAGCAAATATAAATTCTAACTACGAGTGTAAAAAAGAAAAGGTTGACATTTTTTTAGTATGAATGTTATTGTTAAGTTTAACTAAATTTATTTTTTACTAAGTTTTTTGACTAGTTTTGAGTATTAATATAAAATAAAAAAAAATATTTTCTTTAATTTTAATTAATTAAATATTATAAATCCAAGCTGATAATGAAAAGAGTTATTCTAATTTCAAATCGAAAAAACTCATTTTAAATTTGATTATGTGAACAATAGAGCAGAGTTTAGTTAGTAGTTAAGTTCAAAAATAAATCATATTGCACACAAGATTTAGAGTGGTTCGCCGATGATGAATCGACTACGTCCAGTTTCAAATGAAAGAAATCTTATTCCTGAAGAATACGAGGATTATAGAGAAATTAAGATTAGGGTTTTCTTCGATGATGAATTGACTACCCACTCCCATTGGATGAGCTAATCTGTCTGGACCAGGTCACATGTCCAGACCAGATCACTTCCAATCTCTCGATCAACATCTCTTCTACCTCTTGTCTTCAATGAACTAAATGATGCTAAGACATTACGACATAGACAATAATGTCAACACTGTAAACACCCCAACCTTCTCCATGCTCACGTTTTATGTCCATTTCGTGCGTGAACACCCATTTGGATTCATAAGTATTTATTCAAGAAGCGGTAATTACTTCACACTCACATAGGTGATTCTCCACTGAATATCTTGACATGCATACTCAACCTCTGTAAGGTCTAAAAGAATCATTAAAAGTTATAAACTTAACCTCACCATTACTCAAGCTTTCAACACAAAATTTGCTCTCCTAAATTACGCTCCCTCTGTAAACGATATTCAAGCGCGATTATTATTTATAGATTGAACATTTTAATTAATGAATGAGAGTTTAAATTAATTTAGGAAGAATTTTGGATTAATATAATGAGTATGGATTATATAAATATCTTGATAGATATGGTTACAAGGTATGTATACACTTTGGAAGTGTATACAAGTATAGGGGTATGTTACACATTTTATATTTGTACCTTGGTAAAGTTAAAATGGTATATATGAGTTGCATATACAATGATAAGTGGTATAAATTAAATTTAGGTATAGATGATTTATATCTATACATTGGTAATAAGATGAAAGTTTGTATCTAAAGCAAAGAAGAACTACACAGTTTATATATATATACTAGGATGATGAAAGTGTTGCAAGTGTTATAAGAAACCATGCATAACATAAAATATATATACAAACATAACACATGCAAATGTTTAGATTGGAAAGAAATATGGATATAAACACTCAAGTATAGTTAATATAATAAGGAAGGATAATAAACAAAAACACTTGATTATAACTAAAAGCTATAAGCTATATATTATATAAATATACATCCATACATTGTAAGAGAGTAAGAAATGAATAAGCTAAGTATACATACAGCAACATGTGCTGCTGATTTATCCCAAATCAAGGTAGGAAGAATATACTTCCATAAGTGTGATAAGATGATAATTACATAAGATATGTTATGGAAAAAAAAAAATCAGAGTGAGTCGCAGGACAGCCATGTGCTGCAATGGTGAAATAAAACCATTTACTGCAACAGTGCAGCAAGTAGAGAAACAGGATGCAGAGGGACTGCTTTCCATCGATGGAGTGTAGGAGGATCCATACTCTATGTCTTCATCCATTGCCCCTACAAAGAATAGCATTAAGCCTATTAAAACTAGACTCCTAACACTTAACTCTTAAGCTATCAATAACACACCACAACCAACTATAAATAGAGGTGTAGGGCTGCCCTTAAACGATTTCATCACCCCAAGAACATACACACAAATCTATCAGTACAGCAAGTCTTTTATCACACAGGAAGAAGAAGTAGTTCAAGATAAAGGTAATGAAACTAAGCTCTAAACTATTCCTTCCAATTATATTTCTTAAAGTTTAACTTACAATTATATAACACCTACAATCTGCACTCCAACATAAACCAAGGAAATTTAAAACTGTAACATATAATGTTCCTGAAATTCAATAAACCTCACAGACACACAATCTGTTTCTGCCCTCATCTAAAAGCAAGATTTCAGAAAATAAAGTTTAGTTCTACAATCATACGGAGGGTCAGTTTAGATATATATATATATAGCTATGTTTTCAAAGCCCAGTTTAAAGGCTAGAAATTGAACTTAACATATATACATGTTCATAGTCTAAACAACAGCTATAAGCATTTAATTAAGGCAGAGCACCCAAATTACAGAGTATAGAAACAGAAACTTGAAATGATTTCAGAATCTTAATATGGGATTAAATGTTACAGCAAGAAATATAATCAACTAAAAACAAGAAAAAGGGACACTTAGCATCAATTTATTTCTGGACCTTAAAACTAAGCACATGTATAAATGGAACTGAAAATAAAATAAGAAAGAAAACTTAGCTTAACCAGTAAATTCACTCGGTGGAGTTGAGAACTCAATCTTCCATCCAAGCTGCCAAACAGGAGATAAAATTTAAAAGGTCAGACATTGATAAGAAAATAAAGAAAAGAGCTTATCATATATAGATATACCTAGCAGAAGCAGAATTCATCAAATTTCCCAAATTCCAAATAACCAAACAACCAAATACCTATTTCAGCAAAGAAATCATTTCAGAAATACAGGAAAATTTCTAAAAATGCCACCAAATTTAAAAGTTCAGTTTCGATCTCAGATATACAGTGAAGATTAGGGTTTAAAATTTAAAAACAGAAATGGTGAGAATAATTCTTTAACATGCAGACAATATAAGGGCTTCGAAATTTAAGCAGAATTGAAAACTAATTAAGGGACAGAAATTAAGACAAGCCAAGTTTTTACCTTAGGACCTCATTAGCTTCCATAAAAGAAACTAGAGCTGGGAAGAGCTCTATCTTACTGCCGAAACCAGTTAATCGAGTGTGTGAAGCTAGGAGAGGGAAGAAATAGAAGTTAGAAACTGAAAACAGTAGAAACAGAATTAGAAAGAGAGAAAGAAGATTACCTTGGAAGGAAATGATTCAATTGACAGAAATCTTTAGGCGAAAGCTTCGCTATTTTCAGAACAGAGAAGGAGAAAGTAGATTAAAGGCAGAAGGAGAGAGGCGGAGAAACGAGAGAGATAAGAGGAAGGAAGGAAAGAGTGTAATGTCTGGGGGAAGAAAGGGTTAGGGATAGAAAAGTTAGGGTATTTTAGGTCGTGGGCCGGGTTGAACGAAAAATGGACTAGGATTTAATTAGGTGTTGGGCTTAAATCCATAGAACTATTGGGCTGAAACATAAGTCATTTGGGCCGAAAATAAATACATCTTATGGGCCGAACCTATAATTTATTTGGGCCGAAAGTTTAATTAAGATTGGGCTAAATTAATTAGTTAAATGGGCCCAGTTCTTAAATTTAAGATAATTAATAATTAATTAATTAAAGTAATTAATAATCATACTTAACTAATTAAATGGACTAATTTAAAATATTTAATAAGATAAAATTTAATTAAACAAAATTAATTGATATTATTAAATGTTGAAGAAAGAATAGTAATATATGCCTTATATATTAAATCAAAGAAGATCCAATTTAATAATTGAATCCTAAATTAAGAGGATTAATATCTCTAATTTATTAATGATAGATTTAAAGTATTAATATTATAAGGTTATGTAAAGGATTAATACTTAGAACTTATAATACTATAATTAATTATCAAGAATAATTAATTAAATTTAGTTAAGTGCTAATACACTTATTGCACCTAAATGCAATTACCGGAGTGATTGAATCGAGAATTCAACACTTTACGAATAATATTGATCTGAAGTATCAATATCTCGATTAAAGGATTGACACAAGAACCGAGAATATAATATTCTCACAATTGAATATTTAAATGCACTAAGGGCATTTAACTTATACGAGTTCTTCTAAAGGTTCGTACGAGAGATCAACCTCACATTTCGTGACCAAAGCAAATACAAATCGAAGTTATCCAAGTAGGCTTTCTATTACAAATAAAATTATGTGTGCATGTATACTGTTTATGTTGCTTTCGAACTGATTTCAAATTGAGAAAATATGTTTCAAAGTATTGTCTTGCCGAAATAATTTATGTTTTGTATCAATGCCTATCTGATTAAGGGTACCTGGTGTAAGGATCCTGGATGCCTGGTTTAAGGATCCGAAGAATTTAAATCGAATTCGGGTTCCAGTGGGTGGTGTAACCTACTCGAACTAACTATGCACAAATAACTGGGAGTCATCGAAACTTGTTGACCGGTTATAGTGGACCGTGAGTCATCGATCGGGTTGGCATAAATCATCAATTACGGATATGGCCAGTATACTAAAGAAAATTAGACAGCTGTCGAACTTAGGATCTTTCACAAATGAATTTAATGAACGTAGGTGCTTTTAAAGACAAAATCCCTATGTTTCACTCTTACGGCATTGACAATTATATTGTATGTATGTGTTTTCGGGCAATGTGCCTACTGAGTACTTTTGTACTCAGCCCTGCATGTATTTATAAATGTGCAGGTTGAGACATGATGATGGGAGATGCTATGGCGGGCTTGTCGGTCTTTAAATAAACTTTTGGGTGTCTACGTGTCTTCATACACGTAGACTTCAGTCGATCCTATTCCGCTGTGCAAGTTCTATCAGTTTTTGTTTGGCACAGTTGCCAATTATGTAAATTAAATCCTTGTGTGAACTAAACTTAGTTATTAAATTACTTTCAGTTCAGTCAGAGTTTCAGTGTTCCAGTTTATCCTTCATTTAATTATCTTTTAGTCGCGCAACCGGACTCTGCCGGGAAGGGCGGAGGTCGGGGCGTGACACGAACTCACTTAGGTTAGTTTTCCATTGATATGTGTATATATATATATATATATTATAAAATTATAAAATTTCCTTATTTAATACTTACTATATTTGATATTAATTATTATCATAATATTTAATGCAATTACAAATAGAAAATTATCAATTTTCTTGATCGTACATGATTTATTAGAACAGGACACTAAAAGATAGAAGGGACTAGCTATGTGCTGAATTATGAATAACTATACACATTAAAAAACTAATATACAATGCCACAAGAATTGATATTATTGATTAGCAAATTTTATAATAATAATAATAATAGATGGTATTTAAAATATTAAATATTTTATAAATCATGTGCGAAAAATGAATGATCACTAATAATATTTTGTCGATGGCAATAATAATACACTGGATTAATTAATATGTAGAAATTAAATTGAAGTCTGAAATTAAGGCAGAAATTAATATAATGTAGGTGGGTGGTTGTGGGAATGGGATAAGAAAGATGTTGAACCCATAATCATAATCATAATGATGATGCCTACTTGCAATTGTATTGTATGTGTCAAAACAGATTTCATTTAATAAGTATGAGGATTCTTTCTCATCATTCATTTTCATTATTGTAAGATTACTATTAAATCCATACGTGTTTATCTTTGCTTTTGATTTGATATACATACAATACATACATGAAAAATAATATTGGAAGTCTCGCCAAAAAACAATCGCTAAATCAATCAACGATTTTCTCGATCGCTTCTTACTTGCAATCCCTTTCTCTCAAATTTAATTCCACCTTCAAATTCATTATTATTAATTTCTTCAACTCCATTGAGTTTATTTTACATTTATTAACTGGATTCATTAATGCAATGGGAGTTTGATCTTAATATGTAATTTGCACTTTTTCGTTACAAATATATTTGATCGATCTTAATTTTTCGAAGTGAGATTAAAAAGCTGGTTAGAAAGTAATGACAAGGGATTTACGTGGTTCGACTTTTAATGAAGTCTACGTCCACGGAGAGGAGAGCTGATTTATTGTAATTTTAGTAAGGATTACAGAATGTCCGTCCCTAATCTAGCTTTGAGAGACTATTTATAGATAATCTAGAGGCGGTTTACAACAGGTGGGCCGAGGTGCTGGGCTTTATTGGGCCGAGCTGCGCTTGGGCCGAGCTGCTCTCATGGGCCGAGCTGCTACTGGGCCGAGCTGCTCTTGGGCTGATCCGCTAATGGGCTTCTGCTGGGCCTTATTTGATGGGTCATATCCTATCACATCCCCCCCTCAAAAGAAGATCGGCACCGAGGTGGAGATCTTGACGAGGTTGGTGTGTTGGACGAAGTGAAGATCTGGACGAGGTGAAGATCTTGTAGTTGCCGAAGTCGAGGTGAAGGTCTTGTAGGTGACGAAGTGACCGCTGGGCGGCTGTGCCGAGGTAGTGATCATGGTGGTGAAAGACAGCTGTTGTAGAAGGTCGCGTGTGACACGCGTCATTCCCCTATTGGAGGAGAGGAAGAGGCGGGATTTTGAAAAAGGACGGTTGGAAAAGGCGATGTGACGTTTATAAAAGCTTCCTTGGGAAGCTAAGGAACACTTTCCACTTTTTCGCAATCCCTAATTTCACTTTCTTCAAAAGTCTTTCTGCCTTTCTGCCATTGTCGACCTCTGTTCCAGGAAGCTTATTCAAACTTTGACAAGTAAGTTATTCTTCCTTGAAATGGCTTCCTCGTCTTCTCGCACTCCCACCGCTATAGATGTAGAAAATGTAGAATCTTCTTCGCCATCGAGGGTTTTTCCGGCGGGGGGAATTACGATGAGGGTTTTTACCCGAAATGCTGTTCCTCCCAGCCTCAAAGTTATAGAATTTACACCTTTAGTCGGGTCGGATGCTGCCCTTGAGTACGCCTCTACTGTGAGTGAGTCTCACATGCAAAATTTAGCCCGTAGGTTTCATTTTCCGGAGTCTGTTGAGATGATTTTGCCTCGGGCTGAGGATAGGGGTAGTTCACCGCCCGCGGGTTTTTGTACTGTGTATGAAGACTATCTTCACTTTGGTCTTTGTTTTCCGTTGCACCCCATTTTTGTTGCGCTCTTAGAAAAATTTGAACTTCCTTTAGGTCAGTTGGCGTCGCCTTCAATTAAGCAAGTAATAGGTTTTTGTGTGGAGGTCGGTCGCCGAGGTGGCTTTTTTTGTATAGATGCTCTGCTTAGATTTTTTCGAGTTAAGCGATCTCCGACGGGGTGGGTATACTTGTCTGCTGTAAATAAGTTCAAGTTAGAGACCCGTCGAAAGTGACGAACTGGCAGAAGAAGTTCTTCTTCTGCCGAGCTGAGGGGGTGCCCTTGAACGCTTGGTCGAAGGCCAAGTTCGGGCCGCAGTCGACCGTGGATCCCGTCGGCGAGCTCGAAGCGAGCTTGGTGGACCTCGGCTCCATAAAGAGGGTCTATGCCGAGGCTGAGCTGTCGAGGTATGGGCTGAGCCCATACGATGCTTCCGCCGATGTGGATCCGGGTGAGGTCCCGATCTAAATGCTCTTGTTATGATATTGAGCTGGACTGAATTCTGAGGTACATTGACTTTCTGTTTGCAGTGGATCCTGAGGTTCTCCAAGCGGCTCTGGAGAAGAAAAAGAAGAGGAAGAGGGCCGTGGCGGCGGCAGCGGAGACACCTCGTCATGAGGTGGCAAAGGAGACTGTTGCCGAGCAGCCACCACCGGTGATCGAGGTAGATTCACCTCGGGAAGAGGTGGCGGGTAGGTCGGAGGCACGGGCCTCCGGGCAGGATGCGCCTCGGGTGGCGTTGATCTGCGAGGTGAGTGTAGATTTATTACTCTCCTCTTCCCCTTTTTTTTTTCTTTTTGCTAAATCTAATGTTTTTATGCAGGCGGCGGACGTGGCGATGGAAGGACTGCAGGCCCTGGCGAACTTCGTCACTAGTGGGGTCGAGCAAGTCCGGGGTTTGTCCGCCAAACTCGAGGCGGCAAAGGCCGAGGTGGAGAAGGTGGAGAGACGAGAGGCTAGGACCCTTACGGAGCTATTGGCTGCCGAGAGGAAGTCTGCCGGACTGGAGGCCGAGGTGGCGGGGCTAAGGGCCGAGGCGGAGGGGTTAAGGGCTGCGCTGGCGGAGGAGCGGGAGAGGATGGCTGGGGCGGTAGCCGAGCAGGGCGGTGTGCTACGAGCTCTCACGGAGCGGATCTTCCGCTCCAAATACTTCGGCACAGCAGTGGCTCAGTTGGTGGGTGCCATGAGTACGCCGATTACTTCGGCAGCGCTCGACCGAGTCGCCAAGGATTACCCCGAGCTTGATAAAGTCAAGTACGGGTATGAGGAGGTGACAAAGGAAGACATGCTGCGGGAGTACGCCGAAGTACTTGTGGAATGCACCTCGGTGATCCTGGTGGTCGAAAGGCTGGCGCAGGAGAGGACTCTGCTCTGCGAGAGGGTAGTTCGGGGTTGCCCTGTCGACCGAGATGACAAGCTGGAGGCCATCATCGCCGAGCTGTCGAAGGACGCCGCTGCCGATGCCACTGGAGGGGGCGAGGAGGCCGGGGGTGCCGAGCAAGAGGTCGGTGCAGATGACTCGTAGTTTTTTTTTTTTTTTTTTTTTGTAGCTTGTATCACGTCTCCGTTAGGGAGGCGCTTTTTCCACAAGTATATATAAATACTGTTTCCTGAACTGCGCCTTTTGCTGAACTGTACTTTTTGCTTTTGTAGTCTGCTTTTGACTTCTCCTCTACCTCGCTGCTTGAACAAGAAATAAATGAGCTTCGTCGGTCTGCCGAAGCTGCCGAAGTCGAGGTCGCATGTTGGAAAAGCCGAGCTGCCAACATCGAGACCGAGCTTGAGGCGAAGCTTCGGTTGGCACAGGAAAAGCTGGATGAGGAGCATGCGAGGTTCCTGGAGCTTGAGGATAAGTTTAAGCATGTCAAGGACGATCTTCAGACTTTTAAGGCCATAGCCGAGGAGCATGAAGAGTATGAGGACCGTATACATAGAAGTGGTGGCCTGACCATATACGAGGTCCATACACAAATAAAAGAGGTCCGAGCTCGTACGAAGAAGTACTTAGAGAAGTACGGCGATGACTCCTGGCAAGTTCGCGAACAGGAAGAGGCGCTTCTCAAGTTCGGATCCATGTACAAAATTATTTTGAAGAGGAACCCGAAGCTGAAGAGGTGGATTGAGTCAAAAAATGCAGGATTGGACCCTGTTTCGGAGGCATTTTTGGAGGGTAACTTGGAGGGACTACAGCCTCCCAGCGCGGCCTTGACTCGAGAGCAGACTCAAGCGATCATGGCTCGAGGCGGTGGCCGACGTGTGGTGAAAGGCCGAGGTCGAACTACGCCTCCAGGCCGAGGTCGATTTGTGCCTCCAAGCCGGGGCCGAGGAGGTTTTGGCCGTGGTGAGGGAATGGCCTTTTTAGATTCGGTGCTCGGTCACGGTGCGAGCTCGAGCTCGGGTCCGGCCTTTGTAGAAAAGTACCTCAGTTTTAGTAGTAGGCCTCCAGGCTCGGACCCTCCATCCTGATTGTAATATGCATTCTTATGAAATAAAATACAATTTTTTCATCGTCATTACTTCTCTAAAGCTTTATTTAATTTGTACAATCAAGTTTGCTTCAAGATGTTTGCGATGACTATTATGCACTTCGGAGTTACTTCGCCTTTATGCCGAACTTCTTTCTGTAGATGAGGTCGAAGTCTGACGAACTTCTTTCGATGTACTTCGAGTAGCTACTTCGTCTGAGGACGAAATTTGGGCTTTGGATCAGCCACTTCGTCTAAGGACGAAGTTTGGGCTT
>JAPKLX010000135.1:213961-339816 GCA_026898415.1 Leonotis leonurus
AAGTTTAGGCTTAGCCACTTCGTCTAGGGACGAAGTTTAGGCTTTTGAGGTGCCACTTCGTTTAAGAACGAAGTTTAGGCTTCCAAGGTGCCACTTCGTTTAAGAACGAAGTTTAGGCTTCCGAGGTGCCACTTCGTCTAAGAACGAAGTTTAGGCCTCCGAGGAGCCACTTCGTTTAGGAACGAAGTTTAGGCTTCCGAGGTGCCACTTCGTTTAGGAACGAAGTTTAGGCCTGGAGTCTGAGATTGGAGTTTTGCTGCTTTCAATCTTTGACAAAGACATATGTAGACGAGCTAAAATATGTAAACGCATAACATAAAAAGGGAAAATCTTAATCTATGGAAGTGTGCCTTGGGGTAGCCCAATGACGGCAGAGATGACTCCGTCATACTGAGGCTGGTCTTCGTCTTCGTCTTCATCATCGTGCCTCGGCATCTCATCTTGGGGATAACGGTTTTCCCCTTTGGTTCTTTTTCGCTTGCCTCTGCCCCGAGGTCGATTTCGACCTTGGTATTTTCCGAGAGTGCCATCTCGCACGAGGTGGTCGATCTTCGAGGCGAGAGTTCGGCACTCCTCGGTATCATGACCGTAGTCCCCGTGGAACTCGCAGTATTTGTCTCTTGGTCGTCTCTTTGATCCAGTTCGGGACAACGGTGGAGGCTTCTGGAACAAGTTCGTATGAAGCTCGTATATTTCAGCTCGGGGCTTTGTTAGCGAAGTGAACTGACTTCGTTCTTGATTGAGCCAAGGTCCGAGGCGGGATTCCAATGGTCCCCGCTGTATTCTTTCATGGGCACTTCGTCGACTTTGCCCCTGATCAATACGCTCTTCCCTTTTCCTCTTGTCTTGACTTTCAGGTCGGTCAGTAGCTCGCTTCTTCCTGTCGGCCTCATCCGCTTCGGCGAATGTATCCACAATCCTCCATAGTTGTTTGGAGGTCTGGGGGCGCTCTTTTATGAGCTCCCTGAAGAGAGTGCCGGAGTGGATGGCATTTTGGAATGCCGAGATGAGGACGTCGTCGGATAGACGGTCGACCTTGAGGCTTTCATTGTAAAACCTAGCCAAAAAGTAGCTAGTTGATTCTCCTCGTCCTTGTCTCAAGGTAAGGAGCTGAGCCGAACTGATTTTTGCCTCGGCTTTTTGGAAGAAGCGCCGCTCGAAGGCGTCCAGAAGGTCGGCATATGACCCGATGCTGTAGCGCGGGAGTTTGTCAAACCAATTTCGTGCATTGTCCACCAGCAGTTCGGGGAAGACCTTGCACATATATACATCCTCGGCTAATCCTTGGTTAAGCATGTTATATTGGTACTGCGACAAAAAGTTGCTGGGGTCGCAAGAACCATTATAGGGTTTGATTGGAGGCACCCTATATGTAAATGGAAGCGGTGTGTAGAGAATTTTGTTGGTGAAGGGAGTAGCGATTTTACTGTAAACAGTGAATCTTCCTTCTCTGTGGTCGTCCTTGTCACGTCGAGAAGGGCCGACGTTTCGACGAGGTGACATCCTTTCTCTGTGATACTCCTCGTCACGTCGGGAAGTGCCGACATTTTGACGAGGTGAAGTTGAATCTCGCCGAGGTGAGACAATATTTCCTCGGCGATCATGTTGTCTTCGGGGAACATCATTTCTTCTCTCGATAATCTGGTTCGAGGGATGAATTTGTTGTGATGGTCCCGCTCTATCCTCTTCGTTTTGACCTTGTTGCCGATGTTGTTCGGCGAACTTGAGGAAGTCTTGTTCATGGAGACCTAGGTACGCTTTAAGCGCATCTCCGAGCAGAGGTTGTAGTTCGGTATTCCCTTGTTGACGACCACTGCTAATAGAGTCGCTAGCTCGGTGGGAAAGGATGTCTTCCACATGGCCCTCGGGAGTTCGGCGGTTCGCGGTTTGCCGACCCGATCGGGCATAATGTTCACCTTCATTAATGGACATCCGAGGTGGACTACGAGATAGCTCGGTCTGGCTTTGCTTTCCCTTAGCAGCAGCGGCAATAGCAGTAGAGCGGGTAGATCTAACCATTGTGTTTTCACTTCGAAAATCTGGATCGGACACAAAATTTACTTCGTTTCCCACAGACGGCGCCAGTGATCGATCTTAATTTTTCGAAGTGAGAGTAAAAAGCTGGTTAGAAAGTAATGACAAGGGATTTACGTGGTTCGACTTTTAATGAAGTCTACGTCCACGGAGAGGAGAGCTGATTTATTGTAATTTTAGTAAGGATTACAGAATGTCCGTCCCTAATCTAGCTTTGAGAGACTATTTATAGATAATCTAGAGGCGGTTTACAACAGGTGGGCCGAGGTGCTGGGCTTTATTGGGCCGAGCTGCGCTTGGGCCGAGCTTATTGGGCCGAGCTGCTCTCATGGGCCGAGGTGCTACTGGGCCGAGCTGCTCTTGTGCTGATCCGCTAATGGGCTTCTGCTGGGCCTTATTTGATGGGCCATATCCTATCAATATTATTTTTATTAATTTCTATAAAATTAAGGGCATAGAGATACATAATTGATCCAAGCTGTAATATTTATTGTGATATGTGTTAACTATTATTATTATTATTATTATTATTATTATTATTATTATTGTTATTATTGTTATTAAAGATAAAATTAAAAATGATACAAGGACGATGAACGTAATAAATCGAAAGTTTGAAGGATGCTAATGGACTTAAATCGTATTTATGATTTATTTGGTATTCCAATGAACGGAAATGATGATCCGTCCAATCCGGGTTCTCACGCATGTCTTCTATATAAATATCAAAATTTTAATCGATTTTTATTTATTTTAATTTTGATTAAGTTATAATTTAATATTATTCAATATAAAATTATAAATAAAATTTTAAAAAATAAAAAATGAATATTATAATAACTCGTATATGACATTGTCATATCAACCGTGAGCACATTAAATGGTACCGCCACAGACAGGTGAACGGTGCTCTTCCAACTAAAATCAATTCTCTCATTAATCGATTATGCAAAAATACCTCTATCTACTAAAATTATATTGTTTTGTTTTTAAATATGGGTACACAAAACACTCACTATTATAAATTTCACATATATTTTAGTTTCTAAATTAATTTCTCAATTAAAAATACATTTTACAATATTTTTAAAAAACGTGCTCATTTCGTCACAATACACTTTTGGTGGATGGATGAAGTATATAATACTCCCTCTTATCCCATTTATTTGTCGTTTTGTAGTTGGCAAAAATATGAATAAATAATTCTTTTCCCAAATTAACATTAATTTATAATAAATCGTTATAATCATGCAATTAATTATGAGTTAGAAAGCTAAAACGACTAATAAAATTAAAATAATTGGAAAGCATAAAACGACTTTTATATTGAATAGGAGGGAGTATTATATAAAGGAATGTCTCCTCAACATTTTGAAGAAAGTTATTGTTCATACAAAGAGAAGCTTCATAAACTAAAATGATTAGATTAATAAACCTAACTTATATGCAGTAGAAACGTCCTAACTAATAAAATAAAATTCTGTTTGTTTAGGTTATGCAACCACATCGCCATCAACACTACTACTAATTAAAAATTATGAGACTTGCATACAGTAATCCTAAGAAATAATAATAATAGTAATAACATTAATAATAATAATAAAAGACTTGCTTATAATAAATATAAGATATAATAAGATAGGTGTGGGCCTTATACCACCTAGAAATGATTAATTGATAGCTAGATTGCACCGTCGACTTTTTTCTTTATTTGTTTTGAACAACTTTTGTTCACAAATGTAAACATCCTCGACTTGATATAACCAAATATTCAATCATTTTATATTATGCTAATGGTCAATTAATTATTAACCGATTTCATTATTTGAAGAGCTGCAAATTAAACATCATGACAAATATATATACCTTATATTTTTATAAAAGAGAAATGAAATGAGCATATACAAATCAAACCAATAGTACTCAATTATTCGAAGTTTGTTTTAATAAAAATTTGTACGACGATATTCATTCATTCACTAAATGAATCGAACTCGATCTTGAAATTGAATTCGAATTATTTTTTGAGTCGAACTCGAGACTAATGGTATTAGGTTTGAAAATAAAAGGTTCATGAATATCTGAATCTAATCTTAACAATTTTAGGTTCAAATAATTCACGAATATTATTAACGATTGTTCACAAACTTAAACTACGCCATGATACTTCTTAAAATTTATATACGAACTACTTTACAAACTTATCCAATTAATATATGTATATATATATATATATATATATATATATTAACTCAAACAATTTAATAAACAAACTCTTTAAGAAGCTCGAACTCAAATACTCACCGAACTCGAGCAGAGTTCAAGTTCTAGTTGGAATTCACTATTAAATTGAATAATAAACTACTTGAATTTGAACAGAACATGAGCTCAATTTTCATATATCAAGAAGAACTCGAATTTGATTTACAAAATTCGAAGCGAGCTCGAATCTGAAAGTATGTGATCAAGTTCGGTTCAAGTACACAAATCTGTGAGTGAACCTCTCTTAGATTCATGTAGCTTTATCCTTTGTGAGATAAGAGACATAAATTCTATGCCAGTACATAAATAACAAGAAGTCAGAAAACAAAGGAACAGTATTGAATTACTTGTTTTTATAGCATCTTCTCCTTTACTGCCTAACTATTCAACAAAAAGCTGAAATAAGCATGTCAAATATGAAATTAGTTCAAGGCAACAAAAAGTAGTCAAACTACATTTATTTCAAAAACATTAATTTTCTCTTGAGGCCGTATAGAAAATATTGTCGAGTAAAGTGTAGAGATAGAGAGGGTTTGTTAGGGTGATGACAGAAGAATAGAGAGTGCAAAGGAAGTGAGATGCACTCTTGCAACATGGCTTCATCTGTGCTCTCTATCTTCTGTCAACACCAACAAATATTCCAACCTCTAACATATATATAAGATTGATATATATACACCAATTTAGTAAATTTATGTATATAAAATAAAAGTATGAGTAAGTAATAGTAAATAAAAGTAGCAAGAAGTGAGACATGAGCAAGGTGAAGGGAAAGAAGGTGATGACAGAAGAATAGAGAGCACAAAGATTGCTATACAAAACTGCAGTTATATACTCATCATCTGTGCTCTCTATCTTCTGTCAACTCATCACCAATTCCACCTCACCCTACCATCTTCACCACTGCAAAACCAGTTTCCACATACCAGCAGCATACTGCATACATACAAAGCAAGGAGAGAGAGATAGAGAGAGAGAACTGAGAAGGGGGTTTTGAGAGTGTATATAAGATTTGTATGATCTGATGTCTTCTCAAAATCCTCTATTTATAGAGCACAAAAACACTCTATTTGGTTCTCTGTCTTTGCCTTTAGATTAGCATTACTATATTCATTGAACACGAGTGACTAATTTTTGATAAGTCGAATTTTCATGAGTAAGAGTGAGAGGAAAGAATACACTTGTCTAACATATTAGGTCTTGTGGGCAAGAGGAATAATAATATTATAATAATTTAGAAACTGAGAGTGTAATAAATAAAGTTTGACATAATCAGAGGTAGCTTTGAGAATAAGAACCTTAATTAGGTTTAATATTTGCAGGTACGTGGAAGTTTGTGATTGAAGCACAATTTATGGCGTATGGGTAAAGAGTCAAGACCACACACACATATATTGATATATATTCTGGCACTTTAATTATATCAACTTAAATAATTTATAATTATTTGTCCTGCATATATCTCTTGTAAACATACACATACACAGTGATCCGGTTTATGCGGAGTGTGGAATTTCCAAATTCTATATAATGTCACTACATATTCGTCCTTTACTCACTTATAAAATAAATAAATAAATTATACCACTACAAAAAAACACATTTTCTAGCAACAAAATAGTGACGGAAAATTTTTCCGTTTATAAATTTTAACGGATTAATAACGAAATTGTTACGGAATTTGTTGTTCAATTTTAGTAACAGAATTAGTGACGGAATTATCCATTATTAAAATTTGGTAACGAAATTTTCTGTTACAATTCCATTACTAAAATTGAAAAATTCATTTTAGAAACATAAATTTCGTTACAATTTCGTTGTTATATAGTAACGGAATATATTCCGTTGTTAAATTTTTTTAGCAACCATCAATATTACTACGGATAAATCCGTTACAATTCATGTATTAACATTTTTAGTAACAGAATTTTTTATTTTAGTGACGGAAAAATTCTGTTGCTAAATAAACTTTTTTTTATAGTATACTCTTTAAATTAATCAGTTACATCCATAATGATTAATTTTTTTATTTCATTTTAAGAATTCCATTAATTACTTATCATGTCTTGATCAGACCCTATATAATCATCAAACATTTGTGTGGCATAAAAATTGTAAAATTTTCAAAGATATATGAATTATAAATAAAAGAGAGAAATTTAAATGAAATTATGCTCTTATCAATATGTATTACAAGCAGATTTTTGACAAAATATTTTTTTCACTCACATATTTGATAGTACTTACTATGTTGCAACGCATGTTTTATCCTTATTTATGTTCTATTGTGTAAGATGATTCAGATCTTGTATTGCATTAATACAAGAATAATACGTGATATTATTAGGGTTCAATATTTAGTGTAAGAAAATCATATATATTGAATCTATTGTACTCATCAATGAACATGACCCCCAACTTTTATCACGCTATATTTTTTCAAAAAAAATGTAATGCTTTTGTAACTTGCACTAATTTTCTTAAACCTCACATCTTGTTACTCGTAGGGTTTTATGTGACTTATTATGTATCCTTGAAAATAGTTAACTATGAGTAAACCCTGTAACATTGCCTCTTTAAACCATACAATAATTAAATGTGACAATTATATACTAAGAAAAAAGACATGGTTTAATAATTGTCCTGCATTTAGTTAGGCGAAAAAATTAAAAAAAAAATTCTAATATTCAAAATTTGATGCAATTACAAATACTCAAATTTACTATGATACTCGTAAAATTTTCACATTTTGCACACACTTCATATTGCACCCAACCCTCTTGAGTCTTGATACCCCAATATTGTACTCAGTATTAGAGCTGTCAAAATTTACCAAAAAAACGGTATACCGTGCATATCGTATCGAAAAATACCGCAAAATACCGAATATAAGGTATACCGGAATTTTTGGCAAGGTATGATACCGTACCAGAATTTTTGGCAAGGTAAAGGTATAAATTTTTCAAATACCGAGGTATACCGTCATATACCGTACCGTAGTATATAATGGATAAAAATGATATATATTGTTGTTTTTGTGTATATAAAATTATATGTACATATATATTCAATTTTAATCATAACAAAATAATTATTTATAAATTATAAATTATAGTTAATAAATATTAGTGACAAATTACAAAATACGTGATTTTGTTGATAATTGAAAACATTGAATAAGACATAATTTTTTGTTACATAACTAAATAGTTGTGATATAATTTTACTAAATTATTTTTTAAAACTAGCACATCAATCTAAATAATTATAATAAAATAAAAATAAATTATTTTATATGATAATATAACTATATCTACTTAATTTTAAATATAATATAAATTGTAATATATAATTAATGAAAATAACTTAATTTGTTAGTATAATATATCACGCATATATGACCAATTAATAAGAAAATGATTCATATAATTAGTTAATCTTTTAGTAATTAATTATATGATATTAGTGGTTAATTTCGAAAATTATGTTATTATAAAATAATACTCTGTATTTTTTTATATGTTTAATGTTATTTAAGGTGTCGTTCATTATGTTTTATATATGCACATATTTTAAATAAATAAATTTTTAGTATACCGCCAAAGAAAGGTATACCGAAGTAAGATAAGGTATACCGAAAATAAGGTAAGGTATAAGTATGTAAAAATGTCATATCGAAAGTAAGGTATACTGAACTAAGGTATACCGAAAATTATGGTAAGATAACGGTATGAAATTTTTCATACCGAAGGTAAATATAAGGTATAAGGTATGATGATTTTAGTAAGGTATAACGTACCGTGACACCCCTACTCAGTACCCATCTTCTAGGCCTAGCTATGTAGTGCCTCTAAAAATCCCTCCCATTTTGCTCTCAATATCCCAATCTTGCCACCTCCTAAATAATTCAGCTATAACAATAATTCAGATATATTTTAATTTACAGAATTAATTTTGGTATATAGCCTTGGCCATGCTTGTCTGTGTATGATTGATCGACGACTTGAGATATTTTCGCAAACTAATAATAAAAATAATGTAAGCATAGAATTGAATTTGATAGTGGAGACAGAGAAGTAGTGGCACCTCATTACAGCTTCCCATACCAATCATTTCTTTAATGGTTGGTTGGGTGGTAGCACCACAAATTCTAATATTTATTTTGACATATACCCTAGCTAGCTAGCTTCGTTCTCATTTTCAGATTAATTCAAGCTTGTCTTGTTATTATTGGTTGTAATGACCGGAGTGAACAAGTCCCTTTTAAAGGGACATTTAATTTGTGTGCTCGCTTAATTTGATAGGATGAGATGTCTTGGACTTCATATATATTGATGTTTCACAAATAAATATATTATTTTAATTATTTTTTTTTAAAGTATGTTTGGATATCAGTTATTTGAAAAAAAAAATTAAATTTTAAAAATTATATTCCCTATTTTGGAATTTATCAAAAAATGTTAAAAATTATTATATACCCTATTTGAATGAAATGAACCCATATATTATGTATAAAATTAAACTAAAACATAAAAAAATAAAATAATTAAAGTTAAATTGTACTCCCTCCGTCCCACTAAGCTTGACACAATTTTCTTATTTGGACGTCTCACTAAACTTGACACATTCCTAAACTGGACCCTACCATCTTTATCACTTTTACACTACTTTATACATTATCCTTAATAACTGTGCCCAAAAATTTTGTGTCATGTTTATTGAGACGGAGGGAGTATAACATAAAGTGAGATACAAATATGAGATACCCAATCCCATATTTCATGATCTTAATTATTATCTTATATATGGTTTATTCATTAATAGCTATACAATTAATCAAATGAACCTTCCTATATTATAATCATAGAATGCAATTTAATGAAACATCCTGATACTATATATTATCTGCTCTATGAAAGTATCATGCGAATGAGATCTCCTATTGCCTAATTTTGTGTGACATCTTCTATTGAATTATCATGAGACTGATACGTGATATGATTAAGGTTCAGGATTTAAGATATGTATAAGGAAGCTTTATATATTGAATCTTAAACAATTAATTATGACACATGTCACCCTCGTATAATGCAATACGAGATGTCACACGGTTAGATAATAAAAGATTTGAATTGAGTATCAAGGGAATTATGCAATCAGATAATATATTCGTTTTTAAAAGACAAATAGGTAGGGAGGCATGGTTGGAAAATATGTAGGAAAAGGAGGAAAGCAAAAGTAGCTGTGGGGGGGAATGGAAGTGGCCCAGGAAGCAAGGAGAAGAATAATATATGTCTATGCCATCAATATATTATATATCTATGAATGATGAGAGAACAAATGAGTCGCCCCCCATCACAAATGCCTTATCTATCTATCCATGCATCACATTATTAATCATATTAGTTTACGACGACGTCGCTTTATATATATCCTCAAACACAGTAAGTACGTCCACACAATTGTCTTCTCTCATCCTCCACCTGTCTTCACCCTATAGATACAATTTCTTTGTCATCTACTCATCTTCACGCTTCCACTCCCATCATCTTCATTTCAATAATTCACCACCTCTAATTCCTTCACACCACTTCTTACCTTGCCTTATTAATGCATTTCATATGTCGTTTCTGATCTACTTTAATTTGCTTTTCTAAATCCAACATCTGTGTACTTTATAATTTCCAACTCAATGCTAGCTCTAGCTCTATCCTCTTAGTTAATAGATTTGACATTAAGTTGAGAAGTGGGATGTGTGTAACATGGGAGGCCTAGCTATAATAGATCATGTAATTGTGTACAAACATTACCCAACTTCACCAAAAGTTATCTGCCCATTTTATATATAAGAAACTATGGATCATATTATTGTAGATCGAGTGGGTTACGTTAGGTTAGCACTTGGCTATATATATTTTATTTCCTTCACTCATTATTAATATGGAACATTTGTAATATATTTGTAATATATAGGGTAAGTTTAATATGAAGGGAGACTATCATAGATCACATCAATCATCTTTCTCTCAGCTTAAAATTAAAAGAGATTCTAATTCTAGATAGCATGCATGCATGCATGCATAATGGGATATTACTGCAGAATCGATTCGGTTAGTTTCTGAATCGATAATTCTATTTCCTATCTTCAAAGCATCTGCAGAATTAATGTTTTTATAATAGAAGCTAGGGGCATTATAACACAATTACAAATGATTACCAGCAAGTGAATAGCGAGAGTTTTATGTTTTATGTTGATCTAAATCGTCACCTTTATTAAATTTAAATGAACTCCGCGCTTTGGTTGGAAATGAAATTGAAGGCGTGCCGTAGACCTTTGAAAAGCCAAAGGATCGACTCCAGTTTCTTAAAAGAAACAAAAAGATAATTGCACTAAAAAATGTCAAGTGTTGAGGTGAGTAATTATGACACTTCGAACGGTTCTTACATTACATTACATGCATAAAATATATAAGGAAATTCAAAGAAACTATCAACTTTTTAATTTTGTTTGTATCCAAATTCATAATCATCAACATTTAGGTAAAACCTAATTAGCTGACCTGTTTATTATTTTACACGTTCATGTATTTTTTTAATTAAATTACATTAAATTTAAATTATAAAATCATGTCACATGCAGCAGCAATGATGAGCAACCAAGAACCAGAAATTGACAAGTTATATATTGTTGAGGGAAAGAAAGTGGAAGATGTAAGAATTAATATGAGAAAGAGATAGTTGGATGTTGACCAAATTGCCCTTGTATCTCCAATCAATGTGAGTTGTTTTAATATAATCTCTTACATCAAAATATCATTGATATCGGTTGACAACGATAATACTATATAACATTAGATATAAGTGATATTAGTGCTATCTTTGGTATCCATGATACGATACTAATCCCAAGATGATTGTTCTATAATATAGAACAATCATCTTGGGATTAGTATCGTATCATGGATACCAAACATAACAGTCCAGGTTTATTATTGGGTAGTGTCACTCTTGATACCATAATAGAATTAGATATTGTATCCAATCTTTTTCTTAAAAAATTATTAAAGAAGAGGAATATTTCACATTTCATGCATAATTTTATAAACAGTGTAGAATATTTTTTAGAGAAATCATAGAAAAAGAAGCAAAGCAATTGAGGAGATGGGTCGGGCTAGGGATGACAATTTACCCGTGATTACCCGACATTTGCTGGTATCCGATCCTAATAAGGGTGGGTTTGAGAGGCATTTAGTATCCATTTAGTTCGTGGGTATGAGTATAGATATTAACTATCCATACCTGTGAAAATCCTGTAGAAAATCCTATAGAAAATCCTGCATATCCACCTAATATTAACCATATTTATCTATTTTTTATATAAAATTATATATGATTCTCATAAAAAATTATATCTAATATATCTTAAATATTAAAAAATATATATATCTTAGGGATGATAGATACCCACGAGTAGTGGGTTAATGAGTATCTAACGGGTGGTGGGTGGCGGGTACCTGATGGATAGTGGATATCCGCGGGTGGTGGGTTTGAGTGAATTTAATATTTATTTAGTTTGTGGGTATGTGTATGAATAGTTACTATGCATTACCCGCCCCGCCATGCCCGATTGCCACCCATAATCCGGGCGAGTGGATACTGCAAAGCACGCCCAATGAAGAGGAATAGTGTACCCTTGCGCCTGGGTCTTCACTTCTTTACTATATTTGTTTTCTATTTGTTTTATCTGCAGAGCTACTCACGAGTAGGGGTGTCAATCGGTACCAAACCAGAAACCGATTATCGAGTACCGATTTTTGGGAAATTAACCGGTTCTCAGTTCTCAAGTTCTGAAAATAACCACCGGTACTGGACCGGGTACCGATTAATAAAATTAAATATTATAAAAAAATATATTTTATATTTCTTTAAAAATATTTAATATATTATAAAATATTTTAAATATTTAAAAATTAAATTAAATTATATTTATATTAAATTATGATTTGTTTAAATTTATATTTTAAAATAAAATATTAAAAATATTAAAAAAAACAAAAAAAAACTAATACCTTAATCGTTCTATCGGTTAATCGCTACCGAACCGGTCGGTACCCGTTTAATCGGTAAAAAAATCGGTTCCGGTACCGATTCCTAATATTTCAAGTTTTTCGGTATCGATTAATCGGTAAACCGGTTCCGATTAACTGGTATCAGACTAATTGACACTCCTACTCACGAGTTATTTAAAATTCAACTCGAAAAAAATATTTAAAATTCAATTCTATAGTAAATGAGTTGAGTTTGAGTTAATTTGAACTATTTTTCTTAAGTTTTCGGTGTTAGGCAGAAGTCGTGTGGACCGCAAGTTGAATTTCTAAAGTTTGTTCTTAAATCGTTTATTAATTATACATTCTTTTCATCCAAATCTTTTTAGACTGTCCACTAAAATTAAAAATATATTGTTGCGTTCTCTAGATATGAAATTCTCAAAATTTTAACTTTTAATGATATTTTACTTGGTAGTTCATTATTTTCTAAATACATATTTCAAAGTTTTTTTAAAACTTGACTTTCTCCCAAAAATTTATTTGTGGATGGAAAGTAACAAGTATAACATAACAAAAATCACAGAATTTCACTTAGAAATATTTAGATTTTAGACATTTTGCGAAAAAATTAAAATAAGAAGCTTATTATATGCCTACGTTGATTTAGAGTAAGGTTGAGTTCTTTTTTAGGATAAACTTATTCCTCCAAAATAAGAGTTAAATAGTATATATATTTCACTATTTTCTCCTTCATTCCACTCTACTCTAAAAAGAGATAATATTATCACTTCAAAATTGAAATGATAATATCATTCACCCTTAAAGTTGGACAAACGAGAAAAAAATGATGGAATTGTAATTTAGATATGATGAATAGATAAAAAAACAAGAGTTTTAAATAATGATTATACTGTTAACCCTTATTTTAGATAAATAAATTTATCACTAAAAAAGAACACAAACTAAAGAGATTAATTTGAGGTCAAAGTTTCCTACTCATATTTCAGAAATAAAGTTATTTTGTAAATAAATTTAGATATAAACATATTCTATGTTGATATGGCCTAATTCAATAAGGAGTGAAAGATAGGTAGGTGTTAGGCGTTGATTAACCCAAATACTAGATAACGAGTGTATGACGACATAAATAAAATCACATGACTCAATCAATAGACATACTCAATACGCCAATCTACAATTTAGAATAGAAGAGTATGCATCTGTTAGCTGAATGATAGGAGATTAATATTCGAGATAATAAATTTTGAATTCTAATTTTTAGTGACATAGTTTTATAATTTAATATAATATTAATAATAAAATAATTAAAAAAAGAATATAAAGGAAGAGAACCTATGCAACTTGCCAAAAGAAGGGGTGGCGGTAATGGTTGAATTCTTAGGTATGGCCCTTTTGGGAAAGCTATAAGCTAGTGGTCTCCCTTTTCACATCCCCTCATTTTTACTTTTTGTGTAGTCCCTCTATTTCACTCTCTCTCTCTCATCAACATAATATCCTTAAATAGAGTAATAAAATAAATTAAAGAATATTTTACGTCGAGCATCTTTGCTCCTTCAAATGGAATATATACACACACGACACGAGATTAAATTGGTTTTTTTTTTTTCAACGTGAAATGGATTGATCTAGCGATAAAATATTAATGTTGGATCCAAAAGAACTCTTTAAGACATCAATTTTTAATTAAATCATTAAATTATTATAATACATTCTTTGAGCAAAATTACATGAAATTATAAAATTGAATTGTGGAATAATTAACTCCCAAATTAAAGTACCCCATCACCAATACTTTGTGTACGTGTGCATGTCTAAATAAACATAATTGACTGCTTTTGATTTTGCACTGCAATTAAGAAAACGTTGATGCCGATTGGCATTTTATATAATATGGAATTAGAATATCTTATTCTCGCAGTCTTTTCTATTCCATATTGACGAATAATATTTATTATATTGATTGTTTCTGGATATATCGATTAATATTCGGCATATCTTCTGTGGAATGGCACCATCAATTGATTCAATTCATATCCAAAAGTTGCACTGCACTACTTTTGAGGTTCGACTATCATAACCTCAGGGATATTTATGTCATATCATAAACTATATGTATTTGACATATTTTTTGAGTAACATAACATTAAATGTGTCATATAAAATTTAAGAACCTAATTTTATAACTTAACAGGGCCTTAATATATTGATTGAGGGTCATTAAACTTTTTTTCAAAAAATGAAACATTTTACCCATAAAAAATTAACCAATTTTATTGAGATTCATCACTTTATACAAAAAAAAGTCAATTTCTTTATATTTATATCCAAAATAACATGTCAAATAGACAAATAAATTTAATTTTTTAGCATTTCTTAAAAAGAAAAATTTTTAAAAAAATAAATCAATTAAATATATAATAATTTAATATTTGAGGCTACAACTTATAATTCACCTTCATAGTCGGGCCTGGTTTTGAGTAAATAATGGTAGTATATTTGTGTTTTCTAAATAAATTTCTAATGCGTGAGAAATAGTGAAGTATATAAAGTTACGGAACTGAATGTGGTTAGACTTGAATCTTGGGCCATAAATGTTGGATCTTGAGAATATGTTTTTTTGGGTTAGGTCTTAGTTTAGGTTCAGTTGTATTAAGTTCAAACTATAGTGGACACATATATGTATATATAAAAATGTGTCTAGATTCATTCTTGCGTGAAGAGCGTATCCATGTTCATTTAGTAACCCCACTAACTGCCGGCATTTTTAGGCCTCATTTGATAGATAAAATTCCCCAACCCCAGGACAACCCATTTTTAGGAACAAGCCCGAAATGCAGCGACAACGACCGAAGATGCCTGGAGAAAGTTGTTGTATCATACACTTCTTGAATTCTTTCCCACGCTTCATACCTCCTCTTTCTTCTTAAGGTAAGATAAAAGGCCATGCTAAGCAAGCAGGATCCGGGCTCATTCTCGGGACTTTGTTTAGTTCTCTCCCTTTGCCTTAGTGCTAGGCGATAGGATAAATTTGTGAGTTGGTTCTTTTTTGTTTGGTAGCAAATAAGTTTTATCTTATAAGTCCGTGACTAAAACTAAGGCCCGTCCTATAATGTAAGATATAACACTCTTATAAAACTAGACAACATGGTTGGATATGAGCTGTCTATGATTTAATATAGTGAATTACAATTTCAACTACCTAAATTACCCCAATTTTCAAACCTCTCACCAATTTAATCTCTCAATTTTTATAAGCATATGCAAAATTAAACAAATAATTATTTATATATTTAATAAGTGAATTAAATAAATAATTTTAAATAAATGATTATTAAATGATATATTTTGGTTCGCTTTTCAGTATTTTGGTTTTTCGATATCGAAACCAAAATCAAACCAAAAATTGTATATATATAAAACTAAAATCGAAACCGATCCAAAAAGAAAAAAATTGAACCCAATTTATCGGTTCGACTTGTTCGGTTCTTGAATTTTTACCAAATTTTGTTCACCCTTCCTTAAACTCACGCGTTCACGCCATTTGACAATTGTAACTTCAAAAAAAATATCTCCTACAGCCTCTCTTTGTACCACCAACAAGCCTTGTTATATTTCTAGTTTGTGGTATCAAAATCATTTCTGATCTTAATTCATAAATTCAAAGAGAAAAAAATATTATATTACTGAAGTTGAAAGAAGGATGAAAATGAACAAACAAGATGATCAGGATAATTAGAGCATAAAAATCAATGATCAAGAATATAAAACACAAAAAATTAAGAGAAAATAAAGAAAACGATATTAATGAACTTGCGTTAATTTTGAAAATTTTATAATTTATTAAGGTCAAATGTGTAATTTAGCAAATTTATACAATGGATAAATTAGTCTATGTTTGGAACTTTTTTGATAATTGTGGAAATAATTGTTTATATGTTTTGATGAAGCGAAACCATAATATAGATGTATGCTATTGAACTGTGTCCATAGGAGTCATATGTGTTATCAATAGCAAATCAACTAACTTGTAATGACATTTTAATGATATAATAACCCGGTCAATAGAGCTTGATCTTATTTAGTGTATATATTAGAAATGAGATCACCTTATAAGGCCAGATTAAGTTAACGATCTGTGCTATAAGATTGACTTTGTTTGTTGTAGGTTAAGTCAAAATGTGAGAACATATCGATGTACGATCTGTTCATAAGACTAACCCGACCTGTCTAGATTTAGTGTTTATAGCATCTTATTTATCGCAAAACAGGCCAACATACTTACCACTACCAGGTCGATGCACAGATTGATCAAAATGTCGATAGACAGATCGATCTATAGGTTGATGGACAGGTCGATAGTCAGACCACTATTAGATCGATGGACTGGTTGATGGACAAGTCGATAAGCAGACCAAGAAGCATACCACTATCAGATCGATGAAGAAATCAAGGGACAGGTCAACGGGCAGACCAAGAATTAGTTCGATAGAATCAACCTTGTATCAAACAAGTTGATATCGATCTGCACAAGAAGCAGCGTGATAGAATCAACATTGTATCAAACAAATTGATGTCGATCTGCACAAATTGCTACACAAGAGACAGTTCGATGGAGTATCAAGTTGCACAAGAGACAACTTGATGGAATCAACCTACGTCTAACATGTTGATCAACATATCGTTGGGGAAACAACTCGAGGAATATTGGAATCGACCTGTTCACGTGCAGGTTAATATATCGACCTGCTCAACAACAGATCATCAACGAGCTGCTTAACCCAGTTGGAAGAAGTTAGAATCTACCTTGATTGATAAGCTAACATGCTCTATGCCACGTCAACATCCACGTAGGATGAACTCCAACGGCTAGAAGTACAGTCAGCAGCCAAAGGTCAAAAGAGCATTTAATGCTATCTGCAAAACTTGCAAAGACTCACAACGGCTAGAATTCAAAGTAGCCTATAAATACTTCAAGCCTTCTTAGGAAATGTGTTTGTGATATTATCAGAAAAAGCTTCAACGCTACAAGATTCCCTCCATTTCCATAGATTTATTCACCACTAGATATTGATTAGATACATTCTTGAGTGTTGTATATAAGAGAGAAATCATCATAATTCTGAAGATCAACTCGTTAGAAATTACATTAAAATTGAGCCTACAAAGCCCATAATTCTAGTTTCCTCCATAGCCAAAAACTTGGAGGAAGAACGATTGTAAAACCCGACCCAGATCTCGTACTCGACAAGTTTAAATAAGAGAATTGTAATCTCATCCTCAACGAGAATAAATAAGAGAGTTTTGACTCGTACTCAATGAAGATAAATAAGAGATCCAAGGTTAAGGGAGTCATCAATCTAGCATTGATCGATCGTGGAGGTGGGGGGTTTCTCAAACCACGTTAAATATTGTGTGTTCTTTTATATTATGCATTGCATTAGTTTGATTCTTTGTTTTTCACTTCACCAGCTAGTTGTTCCCAACAACGAGCTGTGCATCTTGTATCAACCTTCTTTAAGAACACTCGGTATAAATAAAATATATTTTCTAAGTATAAAAGCAGCCAACCAGATCACTAAACTTCCGCACACGATTTGCTCCTAGACAACTAACCTACTCAGCTCCAGCTAGCTGATCAGGTGACATGATCCTTAGACAGACCATTCACACTCTGAGTTGAGTACCTACTTGAGCAACTTGATCTCTCTCTGTATCAGAGGAGATCATCTGCTATTCCCAGCAAGCTAATCTGCGATAGACAATAAGCTTTTTCTCAACATGCTGTTCAAACAGCTTTACGCGAAAAAATTTGGATTGTGATGTATTCCCCCCTCCCCCACACACTACACCTGTTCTCCCAGAACCCAACAGTCTACTAAATACCTCTAACTTTTTTATCATATGTTTTGCATTGTCTACCAAACACAATTACAAGTTAATTTATCTAAGCTTATCTTAACTCCATTGATTAATTTTATTAGTCCAATCTATCAAACATGACCTTAATTGGATGTCAATTATGCAAGCCTCCCATGGTGGACCTTGACCCTATAAATATGATGCATTCCCATTTCCTTTTCACACCTTTAGAGCATTCTTCTATATATATACATCTTCATCTCTAGCATTCAAGTTTCTTTCCTGCATTTTAGAGTCAAAGTTTTTTCTTCGACTCCTTCCAATTTGTCAAGCTCATTGGTCTGCAGTGTTTCCACCTTCGAGACAAGAAGTCATTTTCTCTTTGTGGACATTTCCCTAGATTTGAAAGGACTATCGGGACGTAATTTCTCTTGTGGAAAGAGGATTTTTTCTTGACTGAGCCTACAATTATGTTTTGTTATTTTGGTATTTCTTGTAATAGTTCAATTTCATGTTATTTTCCATTATATCTCATCTCCTACATTCCCTTAGTTTGTAACAATCGCAAAACGAACATGAATATTGGATATGTTATAGCGTGACTTTATGTTTACGAAATGTTAATTATCGGTAGCAATATTTGATTGATTAACGACACTAAAACAATGTTAAAATAAAATTTTTACATGAAATATATGGGAGTAACTGATATGATACTGGAATGGAAATTATAAGAGGATCAAATGTGATCTTCTTGTCATAATATCACTATATAGATAAAGCACTCAAGAAATTTAATGCTTATGATTGTGTGCCGGCTAAGAACCCTATTGAGTTCAATGTTCATTTTAGCCATAATCGAGACTTGTCTTTTGCTCAAGAAGATTATGCTAGTGTGATTATGTGCTTAATGTATTTTACAAAGTGCACTCAACCTGACATATCAAGTATCATGAACAAATTGAGTTGGTACAAAAATAATCCATGTAAAGAGAATGAGAAGATCCTGTAAGAATTTTGAGATATTTAAAATATACCACAAATAACGGGCTAAAGTTTTCGAGATACCCTCTGTTACTTTAAGGGATTGTGATGCGAATTGGATACCTGACATAAATTATGGACTTTCGACAAATGGATATTTGTTTACAATTGGGGGTGAAGTTGTCTCATACAGATCTACGAAACAGACATATTTAGCGTGATCCACAATCAAATCTGAACCCATAGCTTAAAAAAAAGTTGGTGAAGAAGTCAACTGGCTAAGAAATTTTGTGGAAGATATTTCATGTTGGTCGAAATCTGTGCATCTAGTAATGATTCACTGTGATAGTTAAGCTACTATCGGGAGAGTGAAAATGGCTTATACCGCGCTAAATCTCTACATATTTGCTAACGCCACAATACCCTGAAATGTTTTATCACAATAGGGGTTATTTTATTCAACTATATAAATTTATTAGATAATCTAGCAGACCCACTAACCAAAGGGTTAGACCGATATCATAAATTTAAATTGTTATAGAGAATTAGTTTAAAATCCATATTTTAAGAATTGTGATAGTTGTAACCCAACCACGATAACTGAAGATCCTAAGAACTTGGTTTAGTGGGGAAAATAAGCTATGAGATTGTTATGAAAATGAGATATGTAAATTATAGTGCTAAGATTACAACGAGAAAATTAAATAGTCGAGTTGAGAAATGTCTCTTTCTGTGAGACGAGATAGCTTCGACTACTACTCATGGTTCAATGTATCATTCGCAAATATAAAACGACTATGTTTTCCTCGAAATCAACATTAAAATTTTACAAAGTTCAGATAAACTTAATAAACAAGATAACAGAGCAAACTATGACGCTCCTATAAAACTAGTATAAAAATGAAGTGTGAGAATATTAGAGAAAATGACAATGTTAAAAAATAATCCTACTTTTATGGAAAATGAAAAAACACCATAATGACTTCTCCATCAATTATAGCAGTTACAAGAATCTTGAGTACAAATCATGTTACATGACACCAAAAGTTATGAATCAAAAACACCAAGATGTTTTAATCACAATTGAAAAGCTAACTAAGGTTATGTTAACCTTGACTCATGCTTGTAAATTGGACTCTGCAAAGATGAGCTAAAACTTTAATTGTTGGTCTAACCCAAAATATTAATTTCACATCGTAAATTTTGGTTAGCCTAAAATTAAACAAAATATTTAGCTCAAATAAAAATCCCAATATATTAATATATTAAGAAGAGTTGTTTACAGTTATAGTTCGGAATCGAATTGTAATAGAACCGCTAATTCACGGTTCTAACAATTCAGAACTGGAACTGAACCGTTGTCGCAACGGTTCCAAACTGTTAATTATGATTTCGAACTATCCAAAAAATTAAAACTACCAGTTGAGGAGTTCACGATTCGCATGATACGCAAGTATAATAAATAAAGAAACAAAAAGTCTAAACGCACATACTGAATATAAGAAGATATAAATTGCGAATTAAATATACCTTCTTCTTAGCTAGTATGCCTCTTGAGGTGAGAAGATTTGAATCATCGGCAACGACAAGACAATTCATGTTTCTTCGATCCTTTTTGCATCCCGATTCCCACATTTGGACCTATAATCATGAATGATAAGAAAATACGTAATTCGAGCCCAACTATTACCAAAATACGAAGAAAACATGAGAATAAAGATGATGAGAGCATGAATGTATACGACCAAAAAATAGGCTAAACATAAAGCATGTCTTGAAGTATACAAACCCTAACAATCTCTCATTTATACTCAAACATGCTTTAGAGTATACAATCTATGTTACATGACATTATCAATTCTCCAACTTATACTTAAAATAGGTCCACTATGTGTCTTACTCCTAGTCACTCTACGTACCTATCGAACGCCTTCCCGTTCAGCCTCTTTGTGAAGGCATCAACCAAGTTTTCCTCCAATGTAATCTTGGACACCACTAGATCATCCCTCCGCATTATATCACGAATGACATGTTACTTCCTCTCAATATGTTTACTTGTCTTGTGGGCCCGTGGTTCCTTTGAGTTTGCCACAACACCTGGGTTAACAATAAATCGTGATACTCGAAGGCATACTCGGAATCACATCTAGATGCATCAAGAAGCTCTTGAGCCATACTGCTTCCTTTGCGGCCTTTGACGCTGCCACATATTCAGCTTCCATGGAGGATCCTGTGATGTGTTTCTGCTTCACATTCCTCCATGTCACAGCTGCGCCTCCCAAAATAAACACATAACCGCAGGTATGTTTTCTCGAGTCCCGATCCTTTTGAAAGTCGAATACTGGTTTCAAAGCCACGTTGGTATGTCGTCGTGTCATCCACTACCGTGGGTCTAATCACCACCAAATAGCAATTCAAATCATATTAGGTATGGCGTGGTTTTGATCTAAAACCTCGCTCTGGTAAATCGACTGAATCCTCTTGTTTTCCTTTTCATAGAGACTTTCTACTAATGCAACATGAGTCACATTTTCATTCCTAGTATACTGCCAACTCGTGCAGTTTAGGTGTTAGACATACCCGCTGGTAGATATTGTTGCTAGGTTATGTCTGTGATATTTTTGTTTTGTCTTCCTTTTGGATTACCTGCATGTTTGGGTCTCAAATATGAAAATAATATTGCCTTTTTGCATATTTGGTGTGTGTTTTTATTTTTCTCAATCTCTGTTTTTATTCTGCTTCCATTGCATTGTCTCAACGTAATAGTTTTCAAAATATTGATGAGTCATGAGGTTGATGAAATTAAAAGGAAGAAAAGTGAAATGAACCGTCGTGCTCTATCTTCTATTATTCTTAACTTATTTTAGTGTGTTCTTAGAAAGATAGGGAGAATGATTTCTGCAAAAGAAATGTGATTTAAATTATAAGAATTATATGTAGGAAGGTAATTACCTTTCAAATTGTACTTGCTAAAAGTTTTTTTTTTTTTTTTTTTCCAATTTACACTTGATATGACAACATATATATAAGAAAATATTTATATGTTCACTAAACTTTTGCGTGATATTAATGCTACTAGTGATAAAAACATTGATGCCTATTATGTCATTATTATTCTAAATGACATATATAATTCGTATAACGACGTGAAGTCTACTATTGAATATGGACGTGATGATATATCTTTGAATATTTTCATTAATTATTTAAAAATAAAGGAGCTTGATCTAATTCAAAATGGTGATGACGAGAAGTTCAATGAGAAGGTTATGTATGCTAGAGATATAACTCAAACTAAATATAAAAAGCAAGAGAGTATCAAGGAAACAAAATCTGATGGTAATATGAAACACCATAGTAAAATTCGTTCTAAGAGCAAGTCAAAAAATGGACGTAAATGCCACAATTGTGGTGAACCTGGTCATCATGTAAAAGAATTTCTTAGGAAGAATCAAAATAAAGAATGTTAATGTGACTTCTTGTCATGATCGCACTCTACTAAGTATAGTAGAATCCAGAAAAATCGTGACTAATGGAGGGATTTAAGAAACGAGAATAGAATGGGGAAATGGAATCAAGATGGATTGAACAACATTCACATAACTTAGCTGAGTAATTCATTGTACGTAACCGACATAGGAATAACTTGAGTCATAAGCTCATACATAACCATGAATATTTAAGAAGACTAAAGTCTTGAATCTATTACATAGAAATTTCAACTAGCAGCGAAAAAATATTCGGATCGATGAAAGTTCTACATCTATGAGGACATGTAGAACCCCCATCTTCTACACACTTCTATCTTCTAATTCTAGACTTAACCCTATTCTCCTACAAACACTCTTCAGCTCCGTTCTTCGCTCCTCCATCTCCCTTTCGGTTTTCTCTTCTCATCGTCGCTCACCCCTTGCCGAAGGTTGGTTTCCGGCATTCAGTTCTTCTCCTAACCAATTGTGTAGCCTCCCTTCCCCCGTGATCTCTCTCTTTCCCTCCCGGCTCTCCCCGATCGCGCAGCCCCTGCTTCATCCCTCTGCGTCTCAACGCCGCGCCTCGTCACCCCAGCAGCCGCGCATCCGAGCGCTTAGAGCTCGACGACTCTCTCTCTCGGCGTTGTGAAACCAGCAGCGGAGCAGCCTCCGGTGGACTCCTCTGTGGCTGAATCGGGCAGAGGCTTCCTCCGATGATTTCTTGCTCGATAGGGATTGGGCAGAGGCTTCTCCTCTCCAAAGCTTCCCGTCGCTCCCCCTACCATCACTATAGTGCCTTGCTCCATTGTTGCGCACTCGACAGAGGCTAAGCTTCCTCCGAATCACTCAACTCCTCCACGTCGCCTCCATTGCTCTGCTCATCGTGATTTTCCCCGGAGCTTCCTGCCACCGCTTCTCGCCACCGTGCCGCCTCCACATCCGCCGCCCTTGCTTCATTCTCAGGTAATAATCCACTCCTCTCCCTCACTGTCCTTCTTTTATCTTCCAATTTTCTAATTTTTTTTTCTATTTACATGTTTGCTTATTTTAAAATTGTGACTCATGGATGATTTGATGATTTGGAGAGATTTAAGTTTCTAGATTAGTCTCTTTACTTTACTGACCCATTTTAGCTTCTTTTGTTATTGGGAGAGGTTTGCTTCGACTGTTCGGTGCGGTTTTGGGGCTGTTCGGGATGGTTACGGAGCTGTTCGGGTCTGTCCGGGATCATTCGAGACTGGTTTGGGGCT
Organism: Leonotis leonurus; assembly: GCA_026898415.1. Taxonomy (NCBI): domain Eukaryota; kingdom Viridiplantae; phylum Streptophyta; class Magnoliopsida; order Lamiales; family Lamiaceae; genus Leonotis; species Leonotis leonurus. The sequence goes on from JAPKLX010000135.1 coordinate 237,890, forward strand.
GATCGGGATTATTCGGGGTGGTTCGGGGCTTTCCAGGATTATTCGGGGTGATCCAGAACTAGTTCGGGGCTGTCCGAGGCCGTTCAGGATTGGTCAGAGCCGTTTGGAGCTTGTTCGAGGCTGTTCGAGGTTATCCGGAGCTGTCCGGGGCTTGTTCAGGGTCGTTCGAAGTTGTTTGGGGTGATTCAAAGGAAACTTACGGCTGGAGATGTTCTGCTAATTCAGAGTATTAGCTTAGTTCTCTTTTCTTCTTTATGTCTGTATTTCCTTTTGTGTTTTGGTGGAGTTAACTTAAATTATGTGGTCAAGAGTATAGAATAAAATTGTTGTGTGTAAATGATTTTTTTGAGCATGCACTATAGTTTCTAGAGCATGCTATGTTCATGTAGATTTCTAACATATCATATTGAAAAGTCTAAGTTCATATCATGTTAGGTCTTGTAGGTGATCTAGAAGTATAAGAGTTCATAAGATACTTAGAAACTACTATTGAAATGGTATGAATATGAATATTAATTGCTAAAGCTTTAAATTCTCACCTCAAGACTGCTATTACTTCACTATGTTGAGCTTTATGTGCCTTTCCATCTTTGCAGCAAGTAGGTATTCGTGAGTAAATGAGAGTGTAATTAGCTCTTAAAAATTTACTCTTTATGTAGTGGTATATAGTGGGGGAATGTGTTAGTCACAAACCCAATGGTTTCTAGTTGTATTTGTCTGTCATGCCTTTAACTCATGGTTATCCCCGATTCTGCACTAATCATTTGTATGTTTGTAGTGTATGAAAGTGTTTAGCAGCTCAGCCAACCTCCCATTTCTATTTAGCCGCCTTCCCCCCTGACGCCCCAAATTGGAAATTATGACATGATCTCTTATTTCTCTCTTTTGATTTGTACTTTTGATTGGCACTTTAGGTTTCGTTCTCCTTTACACTAGAGATCTCCTACTTTATGACATGTACTTCATATTTATTTCTATTGTGTAAAAGCTCCATTCATACTCCACCTACTGGAAGTCTTAAAAGCTGTATTCCTAAAGTTGTACTTATTCTGAACTCTATTGTTATATATATCAATTGATTTATTAGTATATCATATTTAATGGCACTATTGATGGCAGATTGCCATCCTTTCTTCTTCACTTCAGCCTGCCATCCTTTCTACTTCACTTCAGCCGACAATGGCATTCAACATGATGGTTACATAACAATTTATTTATGGTCTTATTTAATTATCCATCTATGATTGAGTAATTGCATACCTTAACAATTATTAGTAATAATAATAAGCTCAATTAGGATAACTAAAGATGAGGATTCTTAACACTAATTATTAAACATTTTATTTCATTTTAGAATCTCATTTATAATAAGATTTAAATTTAAAATGAGATTTAAATTGAAACAAGTTCAATTTAAACAATGTAGGAATTTAACATGATAAATTCCTAATTGATTTTGGTATTCATAAATAGATTTTAATTAACCAGAATTTTTTATTACGAGAAAATTCTAATGGAAAAAGCGGGGCACTACATCTTACCCCTCTTAACAGAAATAATTTCCTCCAAAAATTTGTATTTCCAAATTAAATAACTCGGGGTATTTCTCTTTCATTTTATCTTCGAGTTCCCATGTAGCCTCTTCTTGTCTATGATGCCTCCACAACACTTTTACTAATGTGATTGATTTATTTCAGAGTTGTTGCACCTTGTGATCCAAAATAGCTTCAGATTTTTCTTCATAGGTTAAGTCAGGGTTTAAGATCTTCTCTTCTTGGTGAATAACGTGTTTAGGATTGAACACGTATTTTCGGAGTTGAAATACGTGGAAGACGTTATGCACGTTGCCAAAGCTAGGTGGTAATGCTAATCGGTATGTTACCGATCCTATCCTTTCCAGGATTTCGTAGGGTCCTACGAAGCGGGGTCTCAGCTTACCCTTAACACCGAATCTAACAATTCCTTTAGAGGGAGATACTTTTAGAAAAATTTTATTTCCCACCTCAAATTGTAACTCAGTTCTGTGGGTGTCAGCATATGATCTCTGTCTGTCTTGAGCTTCCTTGATTCTCCCTTGGATATGACGAACAATTTCTGCCATTTCGCTCACAGAGTCAGGACCTACTATTGCTCTCTCACCAACTTCATCCCAATAGAGTGGCGATCTACACTTCCTACCGTATAGGACCTCATACGGTGCCATCTCTATGGTTTCCTGATAGCTGCTGTTGTAGGCAAACTCGATTAATGGTAATATTGCTTCCCAGCTCCCACCTCTGTCGAGAACCACAGTTCTCAACATGTCCTCCAGGGTTTGAATTGTCCTCTCTGACTGTCTGTCAGTATGTGGGTGGAAGGCAGTAGTGAAGTTCAGTCTCGTGCCTAGCTCGTTTTGCAGACTCATCCAAAATCTGGATGTGAACTTCGAGTCTCGATCTGAGGTAATCGATACTGGTACACTGTGACGGACGTATAGTTGGGCTAGCTTTTCTGAACCATATGTGATCATTATCGGTATGAAGTGGGCACATTTCGTAAGTCTGTCCACAATTACCCAAATGACGGTGTTCTCGCGCTTAGACTTGGGCAATCTGGTCACGAAATCCATAGCGATGTGCTCCCACTTCCATTCAGGAATCTCTAATGGTTGCAGTTTCTCATAGAGTCGTTGGTGTAGCGCCTTCACCTGTTGGCAAGCTAAGCATCTTTCTACGAAGGAGGCTATGTTCCGTTTCATTCCGTCCCACCAGAATTTCTTCTTTAGGTCTTGGTACATCTTTGTACTTCTAGGGTGGGAGGTGTAAGGAGTATCATGTGCTTCACTCATGATCATCTCCTTAATCTCTTGACTTCGTAGAACACATAGCCTTCCCTCAAAGGTGATGACGTTTTTGGCTTCCTCTCGATAGCTTGAAGTGTCGTTCTTTCTTACTTTGAGCCTTATTTTCTCCAGGTTCTCATCTGTCCTTTGCGCTTCCAGTATTCTTCTTCGTAAGTCAGGTTCGACTATTAGAGTGGAAAGACTTCCTGTTATGGTTTTGGAGGGTGGTAAAACTTCTAGGTTCATCTTACTGAATTCTCTTATGAGTTTCTCCTCTCGGGTAAGGAGGTAGACAAGCTTTGAAGATGTTTAATTTACGACTTAGGGCGTCGGCTACTACGTTAACCTTGTCAGGGTGGTAGTTTATACCACATTCGTAATCCTTTACCAATTCTAACCATCTCCTCTGCCTCATGTTGAGGTCTTTTTGTTCAAAGAAATATTTGAGGCTTTTGTGGTCGGTGAAGATCTCGCATCTAACTCCATAGAGGTGCTGCCTCCATATTTTCAAGGCGTGCACTACAACGGCTAACTCTTAGTCGTGAGTAGGGTAGTTGAGCTCATGTGGCCTAAGATGCGTAAGCTATCACATTCCCTTCTTGTATCAATACGCAACCCAATCCGATCTTAGATACGTTGGTGTAAACAATATATTCTTTATGAGGTTCTGGGACTGCAAGTACAGGAGCGGTGGTCATTTTCTCCTTTAGTAGTTGAAAACTAGACTCGCATTCTGGTGACCACTTGAATTTAATTCCCTTTTAGAGCAGTTGAGTCATCAGTTTGGCTATTTTGGAGAATCCTTCGATAAATCTCCGATAATATCCTGCCAACCCTAAGAAACTTTGAATTTCGTTTGGAGTGGTGGGTGCTTTCCACCCTTGCACTGCTTCCACCTTGGCGGGGTCTATTTTAATCCCTTCAGATGACACGATGTGTCCGAGAAAAGCTACTTCATTGAGCCAAAACTCACATTTACTGAATTTGGCATAGAGTTTCTCATTTCTGAGGGTTCCCAAGATGATTCTTAGATGGTTCTCGTGTTCTTGTCCACTCTTAGAGTAGATTAGAACGTCATCTATAAATACCAAGACAAATTTGTCAAGGTATGGGTGGAAAATGCAGTTCATCAGGTCCATGAACACGGCGGGTGCATTGGTTAATCCAAATGGCATCACTAAAAACTTGTAGTGTCCATATCAGGTTCAGAACGCCATTTTAGGAACATCTTCTATTCGGATCTTTAGCTGGTGGTAACCTGATCTCAGATCAATTTTTTAGAAGACGCTTGCTCCTTTCAACTAGTCGAACAAGTCATCTATTCGCGGTAATGGTTACCGATTCTTTAGGGTCATCTTGTTCAGGCTTCGATAGTCTATGCACATTCTCAGGGTGTCGTCTTTCTTCTTCACAAAGAGTACAGGGGCTCCCCAAGGCGACACATTGGGTCTGATGAAGCCTAAATCTAGGAGTTCTTGGAGTTGAATCATGAGCTCTCCCAACTCCTTCGGGGCCATTCTATAGGGTGCTTTGGATATCGGTGTTAATCCGGGCAGTTGTCAATTTGGTGGTAGGCCTGGCAGTTCTTCAGGGAACACATCTGGGTACTCCCGAACAATGGCAACGTCTTCGATTCTCCGCTCTTCATTAACTTCTCCATTCAAGAAGACTAGGTATGCTGATCAACCTTTCTTTACTAACTTCTCAGCTTGTAAGGCTGAGATAATTGACTTCTTTTGAGCCATGGTGATCCCGTGGAAACTCAGGGTTTTTTTTCCAGGGGGTCGGAATGAGATTTGCCTCTCATTGCAAAGGATTGTGGCGTAGTTTTCGGCTAGCCAATCCATTCCTAGGATTATGTCCACGTCATTCATTGGAAGAATGCTAAGATTGTTCGCTAGCACCTTAATAGATCATAAGTTCAGGCTCAGATTCGAGCAAGCATGAGTGATAGTGGTGACTCCTCCTAGGGGTGAAGAAACATTCATAGATGCCTCTATAAGTTCTGAATCCAACTCTAGGTTCTCTACGCATGATTTATCAATGAAGGAATGAGAAGCTCCTGTATCAAATAGAATTATCACTGGGGTGTCTAGGAGTATTCCCATACCTATCAAATTTCCCTGACTCCCCTCAGGCTACTTCTGCTTCATCGCATAAGCCCGTGCCTGCTGTGGCTTCTTCTGTGACGGGTACTGAGGGTACCAAGGTGGAGGTGGTGGCAACTGCTGCTGCTGTTGCTGAGCCTGCATGGCTCGAACATACTACCTCGGGTTCGACTGGTTAGATTTTGAGCTTGTCCCATGTTGTTTTGTGGGGTAATCTCTAGCAAAGTGTCCTTTCTGGCCGTAGACAAAACAACCGTCATTGCCGGCTCGGCACTCTCCAATGTGCATTTTCTTGCATTTTGGGCAGGTGGGATATTTCTGTGGATACCTCTCAGTCTGAGCCATCGAGTTTCGCTTTCCGAAGTTGTGGAACAATTTTTTCCATCCCAGGTTGTCCTCCCATTTACGCTTTCCCTTGTGATTATGGGATTGCGCTGGAGAAAATGTTGGTGGTGGGGTAGGTGCTTGTCGTTCCCCAGACATGGCTGCTTCGATGTCGAGAGCGCGATTGAGAGACTCCGGGTATGATAGGCCCCCATGACTAGCCAGCGTCATCCTAATTTCGTGCCTCATTCCAGCACAAAATTTCTCCACCATTTTCTCATCGGTATCTACTTGTTCAGGAGCGTATCAGGACATGTCACATAAGGTTCGGTCATACTCTGTCACCGACATCTTTCCCTGCTTCAGATTATAGAACTCCATCTCTTTCATCTTGCGATAATTCTTAGGAATATACTTCTCATATATTCCTGCCTTGAATTCTTCCCAGGTCAAGTTTTTCAGTTGTCCTTGAGTCATAGTCTTCCTCCGTGCTTCCCACCAAAAATCAGCAGACCCAGTCAGCTGGAAAGAAACGCACGTCATGCGCTCTTGGTCATTACATCGCAGAAAGTTGAAGATACGCTCTAGAGCACGCACCCAAACTTTGACTTCTGCCGGATCGCCCAATCCGTTGAAGGTGGGTGGGTTTTGTTGGAGGAATAGCTCCTCGATTCTCCTTCCAGGTGGCGGGATGGGTGGGATTACCTCTCTTTCTGCCTCATGTCTTGCTTCTTTATTCCTCGGGTTCTGTCCCCTACCCCTACCTCTCGTGCGTCCTCTTGGCGGCATTCTGTTTACACAGGGGTCTTTATTTTAGTAGGAAAATACTTTGGTGGTTGTATTTACCAAAGTGACATACGTAGCTAATTTATTTATTTATATATATATATATTTATATATTTTTACGCATTTAGGTAAAATCTTACTTATTATTGTTATTCTATAAAGGCGCATATAAGATATCATACATATCGAAATAGACCTTTAGAGTCTTCAAAATATCATTCACAGCTGCCTCAATGAGGTCTAATACAATAATAGTTCAATAATGTACTATCTAAGTACATGGTATGATGCCCATCTCTCCGGAATGGCATCACAAAAGGTACTAAGTCATGAAACACTAGCTACCGTGTTTTTGTACTGTCAAAATGTCAAAATGAGATGTCAATAGTACGGAACGGTCCATACTAGATCATCGTGTCCGCATACAAAAGTCTAACATCAGTACGGCCTATCTATGTGGTCCGTTACTGATGGGTACATCATAAGAAACTGACAAAGCTACTCCTGAGTCACGGAGCTAAGATACTCCTCGTCTGGGGGTGCCTCCTGCTCCTCCTCTGACTCACTCCACGCCTCCTCCTCGTGGTTGCTCTCTGGGGCCTCCTCGGGCTCTGTCTCTAGATACTCCTTCGGATCCTCCTCTGGATCCTCCTCTGAATCATCCTCTGGAGCCTCTTTGGGCTCCTCCTCTGGATCCTCATCTCCGAATCTCAAGGGCGCCCTCAACTCCTCAAGAAGCCTCCTGATCATGGCATCAAATGCCTCGAAGTCAGGGGATAACTCCCTCTTCCTGGAGGGACCCTCGTCATGTAGAGTAGGTGTGGGTCCCGATCTTGCGAAGTCTTGGGACAGAGAAAGGTGGGGGTGGTCATCCTCTGGAGTAGTCACCATCGGGGCCTTGCCCCTACTATTAGCCTCTGCTGGCCTGGTCCTCACGAGTTGGAAATGCGTAGAACCCGAATCAAAATCTATAGCTAGGGGTCGGTGGGGCGTAGCCGGTTGCCAAATCTCTATAGTTGGGCATGAGGAACCTACCTCGGCATCGTGGTATCCCTGAAACTCTGGTACGAGTGTCGGGTGGTGAACAAGCGATGGCGCTCGGTGCTCTCCCTGTGGGCGAGAAGGTCCTGCCTCTGCGTCGTGACGTCCGGGGATCACATAAGCTGGCTCCGGGTAAAAGAAGCTATAGGTCAGAGCAAGGACAATGACCCCGGCAGGAAGGTATGTCTGTAGTAGTGGGTCCCACATCGGTGGCATCTCACCCACTAGGACTAAGTCCCCAGGTCGGATATACGGCCCTTCTGGTGGACAGCCATAAGTGTCGAAGTAGTAGTGAATGGTGCCCACGAATCTCAGGAGGTCAGCTCCCCTATCAAAGCTCCGGCCAATAGGTCGAATGTAGTCTCCTACAACCATACGGGCCCATCCCTGCCAGCTGGTAGGCAGTTGTGTAATTAATCGCATAATTCCATCCATACCTGTGGCTCCATGAGGCCTCGTTGCCTCCCAAAATCTTCTATAATGTGATAGGAACTCTCCTAGATCATCTCCTAAGCATGGTGTGTATATCTGGTACTAAAAAAGGATTGAAGCAGGGGTAGCTCGTGGGCTCAAGCGTCTTCGGTGCGTACGAATCATCCTTGCCATCTAAAAAAAATGATGTGTAATTAGACTTCGAGATGTTCTAGTTTCAATCTTGTTGTATAAGTTATTTTGGCCCGATTGGAGCCAACTTATTTTCTTTGGGTTTGATTGTTATTTGAGGTAATGCCCTTAGGGTACATTCCTCCTTTAGAGTTAAGATTTTCTTCGTTTAAGACTTATCACTCTCGGATGCTTAAATTTTGTTGACCGATTCACGGTTTGTTCTTGAGTTCGGATTTAGTGGTAGACCGAGAGTTATCGAATATCGTCGCTATTTGCTAAGTAAAAGAGGATTTCGTTACGATTCTTCTTGTTTGTTCTATTCGTTGATGTGTTCGAGAGCATTCACTCTAAGTTGTGATCTATGTTCTTGTTTAAGGGATCATGCTTGTTATTGACTCCTTGGTTATAAGGAAAGATTCCAAGTTCTCGAAAATCCGAACTTAGAGTGAGAGATTTGGTTCGTATCTCTCAACTTTGAAAGCTCTTCTTGGAAGGCGTTTGCTGCAATTAGGGAGCATGACACTCCGGGGTGCTAGGCTTTTGTCGATTTGTTCAATTAGTCTAGTGAAACAATACTAGACTAAACTCGAAGAAAGACTCTTGAGTTTAGAGCACGAATGCTTTGATACCACTCTGTCACGACTGCACTCTACTAAGGATAGTAGAATCCGAAAAAACCGTGACTAAGGGAGGGATTTAAGAAACGGGAATAGAATGGGGAAATGAAATCAAGATGGATTGAAAAACATTCACATAACTTAGCTGAGTAATTCATTGTACGTAACCGACATAGGAATAACTTGAGTCATAAGCTCATACATAACCATGAATATTTAAGAAGACTGAAGTCTTGAGTCTATTACATAGAAATCTCAACTAGCAGCGGAAAACTATTCGGATCGATTAAAGTTCTACATATATGAGGAAATGTAGAACCCCCAAGAGTCAACTGCTAAGAGACCGACAAAAGCATGACGTAGCACCCCCTCCTTCGTCGTTCCTTAACCTGCACGTTTAGAAATACATGCATGGCTGAGTACAAAAGTACTCAGTAGACACGTGCCGAAATCACACTCATATAATTAAAACTGTCAAGTCATTGTAAGTGAAACATAGAGATTTTGTCTCTAAAGCACCTATGTTCATCAAAAATCATTTCTCGTGAAAATCCTATGTTCGACTATAGTCTATATTCTTTTGTAATCAACCATATTTGAAGTTCTATGTGCTGGGGAAGTGGCCACCTCACACGGACACTGGACCGGCCAACCCGCTAAGTGACTCACGGTCCGTTGTGTACACTATTCCGAGTAAGATATCTAATCTACTGGGATCCGAATTCGATTATAAATAAACAGATAGACATCATACATAAATTGAAACATTTATGGCAAGACAGTAGTTGAAAACAACTAATTTCATTCTAAAGTCATGCACACATATTTTATATAGTAAGAAAGCCTACTTGGATAGTTTTGATTGGTATTGGCTTTGATCTTGGAGTGCGGATCCGACCTCTCGTCGAAACCTTTAAATAAATCTCAAGTGAGATACAATTTTCTAGTGCATCTCACTACTAGAAATTTAAACATATATGACACATGATAGATGACATTTTTTTCACAAAATGTCATGTATGAGCGTATTTTTTTGCATAGATGACATTGTGAAAAAATAATGTGATCTATGAAGTGTGATTAAAAATATACATGACATTTTTTAAAATAATGTCATGCTATAATGTCATGTATCTATTACTTAGATGAAAATATCATCAAAATGTGATCTATGGGTGTGTTTATAATTAATATACATGACACATTAATAAAAAAATGTCATCTATATTAGTGTTTATTATCATAAACCCTTATTTTCACACTTGGTCGAATTTCCCTCCAACTTTCTTCAATTTACTTCTCCCTCCACAAACCCACTCTCATCTCTCAATTTCTTCAATTCCGCGAACCCACTCCCATCTCTCAATTTCTTCAATTCCGCAATCGTCCACAAACCCATCCTTAGCCGGAGCTCGGCCATTTCTTCCCCAGCGAATTCGCCGGCGCTCCATCACCTCTCGCCCTCAGAAGTTTCCCTCGAAACTCTCTCTCTCGGCAGCAGAGAGCAGCAACCATCGAGGGCTTTTGCCGCCGCCGCCTACCCTGCCACCGTCGCCGCCCAAGCAAGGTATGTCTTCAGTTCTTCTCTTTCTTTCTTTTTTTCCCTAAATTCCTCTCAGTTTGCTCCCTCTCTCGAATACCAAATAATCGAATCCTTCTCACATGATTTTGCTCTAACCATTCTCACAAAAGTCCACTTCCTTTGAATCTTTTTGAGTAGTTGTTTAACTGCTGCAAGAATAAAGGTATACTTTTTTGGAGAGTTGTGCGTATATGCTAATTGGAAATTTACCCATACTGAACTTAGGAAAGTCTTGCACCTTCCTCTTACAAAAAAGCTAATGGCTGTTAGTAGAGAAAGTTGGAGTGAGTTTATTCAATCTTGACTTATTCAAGCCCCTGTTGAAAAATATATTATGGACCTTTGTCTTGCTCATACGATCTTAAGGTCTGAAAGGATTTAATGATTCACTTTTGAAGAGTTATTGATTACCAGTTAACCTTTTTCCCCTTTCTGTTATTTAGATATGAGATATTCTTCTCTCTTACTATTATTTTGAGCAAGTTTATCAATAAAACAACATAGACGCTCACTTGTTGATTTCTGCTGTACGATTTTAATGCTTATGCCTTCTGTGAATTTTTCATTGAAGTGCCAGTGATGACACTGTTCCATCTGAATTCCGTGGTGGCTACCTTGCCTTTACTTGCCCGGTAATCTTACTATTGTTGCTTTGAGGTCTACTAAGATGTGGTATTTGATGGCAGGCTCTAAACCGCATAGGTGTTCGTGTTGTACTCGATGTTGTTTACAACCATTTACATGCAAATGGCCCGTACGACGAGAATTCTGTCTTAGACAAGGTCAATGAAAATGTTCATTTTAAGTTTTATGGCTACACAATTTTTTTGCTGAATTCCACCATCACATGGTTAGGTACTGTTCTATGTAATAATAAGAAGTTAACTGCAGATAGTTCCAGGTTACTACCTCCGTAGAAATCTTGATGGCTTTATCGAGCATAGTACGTGTGCAAACAATACAGCCAGTGAGCATTACATGGTTGACCGGTTGATTGTTGATGATCTATTGCACTGGGCCATCAATTACAAGGTACCATTTCCAATTGATCTCTTCCATCATATCTCTCTCATACTGCAATAACCATTCATTAACTGTCAGTGGACATGTTTAGTATGCCTAATGAAATTTATTTAGATATGTTTTTTTCCTGATTATCTGTTTTGCAGGTTGATGGATTCCGTTTTGACCTCATGGGTCATATTATGAAGCGTACAATGGTATGAATTGCATTCATGAGATATTTTATCTTGTGAAACTGTGCACTGTGCTATATGAATTCAAAATCTTGTGATATATTTATATTGCTAATACAATGGTAGTAGCTGAATATGGCGAATGATATTCATTTGAAAAAATAAGAAGTTAAAGTAGCCTTTGTCAGTAGCCTTTTATCTTGGTCTTTATGATTCAAAGGAATTCATTTATCTCGATTGAGATATGTGCTAGTTGTTGAGTTATTCTCAAGTAAGGAGGAAAAATGAAAATGTTGTCTTCTTTCTCCTCTTTTCCTTCTTCCTTTCAAGTTTCCAAACTGCTTATTGCTTGCAGTTAAAGGCCAGAAGTAAGCTTCAAAACTTACTGAAAGAAAATGATGGAGTAGCAGGCTCTAATATCTACATGTATGGGTGAAGGAATGAATTGTTTTTCAGTTCATCATTTTTTAATGAAGTATTCTATGATTACTAAGTTTTAATAGTACAACTAATGGCATATCCCCCTTCCCAACCTCTTCTCTCTTTAAATATTTATACCGTTTTAATAGTACAACTAATGGCATATCCCCCTTCCCAACCGCTTCGAGGCTTGTGGATGATGATTTTCAATATATCTTCTTCTGCTTCAATTATTTTGCGACTCATCCAGCATCATCTTTACTTAAGCCAGGTTGCAATGGCTGCTAACTTGAAGGATTATGTTCTAACCAACCATGAGGGACAGGAGGTAAACATGTTGTTCTTATAAACAGGAGGAACACTTTCTCTTACATAATTTATGAACTTCACAAAAACCGTACAAAAATTATATTGCAATGACCAGTGCTTTATTATCAAGAATACGTCAGATCTGCCAACATTTTGCCATAGTCTATCATAAGCTCATGGTTTGCTTTCCCCCAACCAGGTTAAAGGTTGTGAAGTGTTACTGCACGATGGTGTACCTGTTGCATATTCTTCATCCCCCATAGAAACAGTAAGTGCTGCCATTCTTCAGTAAATCTATTTAAAAAGTGAGGTTGCTCAATATGCAAGCCTTTCGTCAGTCGTCACAAATCTCTTTTTATATGCATGCCAGTAGTTCACATATTGGATTATTTTTTGAATTAGGTTAATTATGTCTCAGCTCATGATAACGAGACCTTATTTGACATCATCAGTTTGAAGGTAATCTTCTCTTTCATATCTTGCACTGTATTTCCTGCTGATGCATAGTATTTAATCTTGTTTTCGTTATGTATAGACTCCCATAAACATCTCTGTCGATGCAAGATGTAGGATGAACCATTTGGCAACCAGCATCATCGCGCTTTCCCAGGTTTCAACTTTGAGTTCTATGTAAAGAGGTCCTTCATATATCATGTTGGATAAAGAAATTGATTTACCTTCATTTTGTTACTTAAACTTGACATTTGACAGTAGGTTATGCTTTTCCTTAACATATGTGTAACTGTACTCATGCCATTTATTCACAGGGAATACCTTTCTTTCATGTTGGTGATTGGTTTAACAGGTAAGGCATATATACTAACTACACACAAATTGTTTGAAACTGTTAGGTGCAGAAAATTCCACAAATTGATCGATGGAAACTATCGCTTACTAGAGTTGCCGCGTTTTACACGATACGATATGGTGACAGTAACTTTACTTCTCTCAACTCGTAAGTTCATGAAACTCTACGACTCTCCATATTCATGTTTCAGGTTAGACTTCAGCTACAACTTTAACAACTGGGGTGTCGGCCTTCCTCCAAAAGAAAAGAATGAGCGTAATTGGCCACTGTAAGCATAGCATGAGATCAATTTCTAGTATTACAGTTCTGCATCACCATGCAATATATTTCTCTTCCCGATTCAGATTCTTTTCCGGTTTTGCTTCAGAATGAAAATCAGACTGGCAGATCCAGCATTTAAGCCTAAAAAAAATCACATCCTTGCAGCGCTCGATAGCTTCTGTAGCTTTATTACAATCAGATATCCTTCTACTGCATTGGGGTGTATTAGTTTAAGCTACATTAGTGAAGGTGCATGGATTGAAATATTAATTTAAGCTACATTACTGATTTTAGTGAAGGTGCATGTATTAGTTTAAGCTACATTACTGATTTTAGTATTGTCATTTTTATTTTTATTTCCATGTACAAAGTGGAATATTGGACACTTAATGCATATAAATATTTTTAGTGCGTGTATGAATTCTCTATTTGGCATTATTTTATTTAGTAAAATATATTGATGAAACCAAAAATATTAAATACAGGTTAATTAATGAAAAATTACGAAAATTGTTAAATTTATCAGATTATAGATGACATTCTGAAAAAGTCATGTATTGCACCAAAACGTGTCAACTTCTCGTTTATAAATGATATTTTTTTAATATAGATGACATTAAATTACTGTCATCTTATGAATTATAGATGACATTCTAAAAAAGTCATTTATTTCACCTAAATGTGTCAACTTCTCGCTTATAAATGACATTTTTTTAATATAGATGACATTAAATTATTGTCATCTTTTGAATTATAGATGACATTCTAAAAAAGTCATGAATTTCACCTAAATGTGTCAACTTCTCGCTTATAAATGACATTTTTTTTATATAGATGACATTATATTGTGTCATGTATTATGAAATAGATGACATTATTTTAGTGTCATCGTTTAATAAAATAATGTCATCTATGAGCGCATACATCACACGTTTTCAGTGTCATCTATGAGCGAGGAATAGATGAGCCCACCATATTTGACATTCTTTTACCCTCATACATGACATTAAATTAATGTCATGTATGAGCGTTTTTCTAGTAGTGTCTAATATTTTCTAAGTGTAAGGAATATTATCCTTTATTATTTGGAGAATTATTCTCGGATCTTTACTCGACTATTATTCGAGTATTGAATTTATTATCTAGAGACGATTTCTCAAATGAACTATGTTTTCTAGAATTCTAATTTCATTTATTATATCCAAGTAATAACTATTGAGTAAAAATAAATAAATAAATTTCAAATTTGAATATTTTGATCATTAAGTCAAAATATCTATAAATTTCTTATAGGTTGAAATAACCTAATTAATATATATTAAGTATGATTTATAATTTAAATAAATTATTAAGATTAAATTCTAGCTAATTAATTTTCCAAATTAATTAATATTCTTTTTCTTGGACTTAATCTAATAAATAAATAAATTCTTGATCTAATAGAATTATTAATAGCCCACTTAAATAATTAAATTAGCTCAATTTTTACTTATATTTTCGGCCCAAATATATGTGCTAGTTTGATCATTCTCATAAATATTATTAAGGTGTTGGGCCATGAGGAAAGTAAAAAAGATAACTTTAGTTTACTAGACTATTAAGTTGGCCCAGCTAAGTTAAACATTTCAGCCCAAAAGTCTTATAGACCCAGCCCAGTATTTAAATAAATTCTAGGCCCAGGTTAATTCTTTAATTTAACCCATTTAAGTATACTCATTCGGCCCTTCTATTTTTAAATTATCGGCCCAACTTATTAAGTCTCCCTCCCCCTTTCGGTTTTCTCTCCTCATCGCCGCTCACCCCTTGCCGGAGGTTGGTTGCTGGCGTTTAGTTCTTCTCCTTACCAATCGTGTAGCCTCCTTTCCCCCGTGATCTCTCTCTTTCCCTCCCGGCTCTCCCCGATCGTGCAGCCCCTGCTTCATCCCTCTGCGTCTCAACGCCGCGCCTCGTCACCCCTGCAGCCGCGCATCCGAGCGCTCAGAGCTCGACGACTCTCTCTCTCGGCGTTGTGAAACCAGCAGTGGAGCGGCCTCCGGTGGACTCCTCTGTGGCTGAATCGGGCAGAGGCTTCCTCTGATGATTTCTTGCTCGAGAGGGATCGGGCAGAGGCTTCTCCTCTCCGAAGCTTCCCATCGCTCCCCCTGCCATCTCTCCAATGCCTTGCTCCGCTGTTGCGTGCTCGACTGTAGTACCCCAAAATACTGTAGCTGTAATTAAGGTGTGATTAAATCTTAATTAGGGCATTGCATCCTTAAGAGATAATATTTATGAGATTAAGAAGATCTTGAGAGATTTATTATATAATTTAGAAGAAAGAATTTGATTATTTTGTTAAGAAAGAAAATGAAATTTATTAATTCCATATTAGCAATAAAAGAAAGGGGTTGAGGCAAAATAAATTCAGACGAAGCATACCCCTCAGAAGAGAAAATTTTTATCTATTAGATAATGTAGAAAAATGGAATTAGAAATTTCATTAAGCTAGAAAACAGATAAAATAGAGAATAAAAATTTATTATTGCAATTTCGGCAATAATTAAATAAGTTTTCGGTTAAAATTCAGTTTGAGAATTCAACAGCTGTAGTAATACCTACAATTTATGCCCGATTTTATAATATATGTTGAAGAGATTATTATGAAGATTTTACTAGAAAATATTATATTAGAAAGAAATTATTAAGTTAAATTTATTCGGTATTTTAAAATCCGAATAAGTTATTCATACGAACTCGGAATCACGAACGGTCTGAACCAGTGAATTTCTTGTGTTGAGACGAGTCATCCAGTATTAATATCTCGAAACCCAAAAATAAGGTTCTAGAAGGTTCTAGAAACCTCTAGAGAAGAGTAGAATGTGATAAATTAATTATTTAATTAATTAAATTATTTACTTAATCTATAAGTAAGATTATATATACTATTCATGATCATCATCAACCTTATTTCACTCCATATTTTCGTCCAACACCTTCACCCCCATAACCAAAAACTTTCTTCTTCAATAATCAAGGTTCTAAGCTAAGTTTTATTTCAAATTTCAAGAAGAAATCATATTTGAGGTAAATAATTCTTATTTCTACACCTTTAGCTTGTAAAATTGATGAAAATTCATCTCTTCATCCATGATAAATTTTTATCTTATAGCTTGTTAAAATATGGTCTTGATTTTTGGATTATGTTGTAGCAAATAGATAGAAAGGCATGTTTTAAGTAAGATTATGAAAAGAATTTCAAGAAATGATGGTTAGATTGATTTCCCCTAATTTCTTACATAAACCCTAATTTTGAATTATGGGAATTTATATGAATTTGCTTGAATTAAGTATGAATAAGTGTTATTAGATATCAATAGACATGATTAGAACAAGAAATTAAACCAAAATCAAACTTCATAATTTTTCTCATAAGGGCCGAAAATCTCCCTTAAGTGAAGTTTCATAGTTTACATATATGTTGATGTTAATTTGCTTAGATGATGATGTATTAGAGTTATTTAGGTAGTAGTAAGCATAGATAAATCAAGAGATTAAAGATAGAATCATCATTTCATTAAGATTTACAAATTGCTTGGAGAAGGGGATGATCAAAAGACATATATAGAGAATTTAGTTGTTTGATCTAAGGTCATATTTGAGATAAGGGAAGAATATGATGGCTAATGTAAATTTATTAAATTTAAAGAGCCATGTATGTGAAAGTTAGAAATTGTTAGTTTAGTATGCAAAGAAGAAGGTATCATAATTGTATAAGTTAAATAAGATGCAAGGATATAAAATGATTTATGAGTATTAGTAAGTGAATAATCAAGCTTGATTGATCTTCATAAGATAATTATGCATAAGTTGGTATTTTGGTATAAATAAAGAGTATGCATAATTATTAAGTATGAGGTTAAGTATGTAAGTAAGCTTATAAATAAGCTTAGAATACATAATTATGTGTATTTATAAGATTGTAAATAAGGAAATAGATTAAGGATGCAATGACCCGAAAGAAAGTAAAATCTTAGTAATCCGAGTTGAGACGAGAGATTATATTTACGTAAGCAAGTATAATTGAGAAATAGTGGAGTAATATCTTTCTAATGTACTCCAAATTTATATATTTAAGGTGCGAGTGGAGTAGAAAGAAGAGGAACGGAACCCAAGAAAGAAGAAGACGAGCCTTTGACTTATATAGAATAAGTCAGTTAGGTGGGCATTCCTTACTCAAGTATGCATGCTATTTATGAGACATTCTATTATGCATGTTATTTTTAAAGATGTGACTTGCATGTTTTAAGTATGAAGTATGATGTATGATGCCTATCTACGAGAGAATTACGATATCGGCCCTATGCTGGACGAGCTGCCAGTAAGGGTTGTGTACACATATGTGACCGTGAGCCGGTGAGCGGACTGGCCGGTCATAGTGTTGAAGGGGAGGCCTACCTTTCAACACAAGAAGTGCGTAGATATGGTGTATTTGATTGATTTTGTCTGCAGACACAAGTATGATTTGATTATGTTACAGTTTGAGCATGAGAATGTTTATTTTTAAAGAAAGCATTTGCAAGTCACAAAAGTATGTTTTAAAAGTTTTTGGCAATGTGCCCACTGAGCACATATCGTACTCATGCCCTGCATATTCTTTTAAATGTGCAGGTTGAGCAGCGGAGATGGAGATGGGGTTGAATGCTGGTTTTGGGCTTGTTTTTCCCATGCTTTGTTCATATATGTATCTAGTTGTTCAAAAATGTTGTTGTTATACCCTATTATTATCCACTCTTTTTGGTTGAGGAAAACTCGGTTCACTTTTGTTTCCAATATGAATGTCGTGTACCGTTATGTCTGGTTAGTTTATGGAATTCATATTGGTATGTTTCTCTTGGTAAATCATTGTGTTCGACCTATTTCCCTTTTGTTTGAGTTTTTCTCTTGATAAAATGAGTTACGAGTTTATAAATTATTCGTATGTTTGCTTTTGCTAAAAACAGGGCAGCCTCTGAATTCCTTGTTCTGCACGTCCTATTTGTCCGAATTTCTGAAAATCTTATACCATTTTAAAGATCTTTTCAATACCTTTCTAACGGTTCTTTCGGATCTAAATTCGGAGTTCGGATGAGAAAGTTATAAGCTTTTGAAATTTAAGTATCAAACCTGCCGGCTAGTCCTGCGAAAATTTGATATACTTTATCTTTGAGTTTAAACTTTGTTTCAAAGAGTACAGTAAGTTAACCGAGTCATGGTCTAATTTCTTAACTAAGAGAGGGTTAAGAAATTGGGCTGTGACATCGACAGAGGCTAAGCTTCCTCCGAATCACTCAGCTCCTCCACGTCGCCTCCACTGCTCTGCTCAGCGTGCTTTTCCCCGGAGCTTCCTGCCACCGCGTCTCTCCACCGTGCCGCCTCCACATCCGCCGCCCTTGCTTCATTCCCAGGTAATAATCCACTCCTCTCCCTCACTGTCCTTCTTTTATCTTCAAATTTTCTATTTTTTTTTCTATGTACATGTTTGCTTATTTTAAAATTGTGACTCATGGATGATTTGATGATTTGGAGAGATTTAAGTTTCTAGATTAGTCTCTTTACTTTACTGACCCATTTTTGTTTCTTTTGTCATTGGCTGAGGTTTGCTTCGACTGTTCGGGGCAGTTTCGGGGCTGTTCGAGATGGTTTCAGAGCTATTCGAGTCTGTCCGGGATCATTCGGGATTGGTTTGGGACTGATCAGGATCGTTCGGGGAGGTTCAGGGCTTTCCGAGATTATTTGGGGTGATCCGAAACTGGTTCGGGGCTGTCCGAGGCCGTTCGGGACTGATCAGAGTAGTTCGGAGCTTGGTCGAGGTTGTTCGAGGTTGTCCGGAGCTGTTCGGGGCTGGTTCGGGGTCGTTCGAAGTTGTTTGGGGTGATTCAAGGGAAACTTATGGCTGGAGATGTTCTGCTAATACAGAGTATTAGCTAAGTTCTCTTTTCTTCTTTATGTCTGTATTTCCCTTTTGTGTTTTGGTGGAGTTAACTTAAATTATGTGTTCAAGAGTATAGAATAAAATTGTTGTGTGTAAATGATTTTTTTTGAGGAAGCACTATAGTTTCTAGAGCATGCTATGTTCATGTAGATTTCTAACATATCATATTGAAATGTCTAAGTTCATATCATGTTATGTCTCATAGGTCATCTAGAAGTATAAGATTTCATAAGATACTTAGAAGCTACTATTGAAATGGTATGAACATGAATATTAATTGCTAGAGCTTTAAATTCTCACCTCAAGACTGCTATTACTTCACTATGTTTAGCTTTCTGTGCCTTTCAACTTTGCAGCAAGTAGGTATACGTGAGTAAATGAGAGTGTAATAGCTCTTAAAAATTTACTCTTTATGTAGTGGTATATTGAGGGGGAATGTGTTAGTCACGAACCCAATGGTTTCTAGTTGTATTTGTCTGTCATGCCTTTAACTCATGGTTATCGCCGATTCTGCACTAATCATTTGTATGTTTGCAGTGTATGAAAGTGTTTAGCAGCTCTGCCAACCTCCCATTTCTATTCAGCCGCCTTCCCCCCTGACGCCCCAGATTGAAAATTATGACATGATCTCTTATTTCTCTCTTTTGATTTGTACTTTTGATTGGCACTTTAGGTTTCGTTCTCTTTTACATTAGAGATCTCCTACTTGATGACATGTACTTCATATTTATTTTTATTGTGTAAAAGCTCCATTCATACTCCACCTACTAGAAGTCTTAAAAGTTATATTCCTAAAATTGTACTTATTCTGAACTCTATTGTTATATATATCAATTAATTTATTAGTATATCATATTTAATGGCATTGTTGATGGCAGATTGCCATTCTTTCTTCTTCACTTCAACCTGCCATCCTTCTTCTTCACTTCAGCCTGCTATCCTTTCTACTTCACTTCAGCCGACAATGGCATTCAACATGATGGTTACATAATAATTTATTTATGGTCTTATTTAATTATCCATCTTTGATTGAGTAATTGCATACCTTAACAATTATTAGTAATAATAATAAGCTCAATTAGGATAATTAAAGATGAGGATTCTTAACACTAATTATTGAACATTTTAGTCTCATTTATAATGAGATTTAAATTAAAACAAGTTCAATTTAAACAATGTAGGAATTTAACATGATAAATTCTTAATTGATTTTGGTATTCATAAATAGATTTTAATTAATTAGAAATTTTTATTACGAGAAAATTCTAATGGAAACGGCGGGGCATTACACTTCTAATGGTGATAATATATGTGAAATGTATTTGGTTACGATGTTTGTAACTTGCATTTAGTGAATTATATTTCTGGATCTCTCAGTGAATGTGAATGGCTTGTTGACTCTAGTTGTACCTTTCACATGTCTCCTTATTGAAACTTGTTTTCTAATTTTGAAGAACTTTAGTATGGTTTTGTTTTTATGGAAAATGAAAAGAAATGTAATGTAAATAGAATTGGTGATGTTTGTTTCAAGTTTACTTTTTATAATGTTTTTACTTTAAAAAATATGAGGCATGTGTTGTACTTGAAGATGTAGGTCTAATGAGAAAATGGTTTTATGAAGATCATGAAAGGGTCTTTTGTTATTTTTAAGGATTAAAACCTAAATAATATTTATATTTTTCATGTTGAGTATATTTTTGATAATGTGAATTTTGTGCCAGATGATAAAACTGCTCTTAGGCATAAAATATAAGATCATGAGTAATAAAGGATTTGAGATTTTGAAAAAATGATGACATGTTTAGTAATATTAATATATTATTACTATTGTGATACTTGTATGTTCGGAAAGGAACATTGTGTTCAATTTCCTATTTCTTCGTCTCCTAATAAGTCTAAGTGTACTGATGCACTTCAATACTTGCAAGTTGATGTATAGGCCAACTTCTATTCCTACGCATGGTGGGAATATCTTTTTTTCTTTATGTAATTGATCATTTCTCTTGAAAAGTTTGGATATTTATCTTAAAGAACAAATATGATAGTTTTTAAAAATTATAAAAATTGAAAAATCATAATTGAGAATCAAACTGGAAAGAAAATAAAATCTCTAAGAAATGATAATGGTCTAGAATTTTGTAACAAATAACTTGATGACTTATGTGTTAAATCCGGTATTAAGCGTCATAAATATGTGCCTTTCATACCTCAGCAAAAGCAGTGTTATTGAAATAATGAATACGACTCTATTAGAGAAGGTCAGGAGTTTACGTATAAGTGTTGGCTTATCAAAACATTTTTGGATGAAGCTATACATACTGCTGCATATTTAGTTAATTGGTCCTCATATGTGCCATTACACGGTAAGTGTCCTGAATTTGTATTTTTTGCTCATATGTGCCATTACAGGGTAAGTGTCCTGAATTTGTGTTTTTTGGTAAACATCTTAATTTATCTAACTTGAAGGTTCTTGGGGTGGGTGTGCTGCATTTGAAGGTTTAAGCTTTCTACTCTCCCTCCAATGTTTTCTCTTGGCAATGCTCGGCTCTTTAATGATACATGTCTCAGTTTCCTCTTCTCCATCCTCCGAAGGGCGTTCGTCACTTACCATGCTTGTATCACATGACTCTTGTGTTAAATCAGATTTCTTATGCGAAAATGATTTTGAGTAATCTTCTATGTCTAATGCAAAAATTGTGAATGTGCATTTTTGCTTCTCAATTTGTGCTAAGTAAGAAGCAATCTCCCAAGACTTCATTGGAAATAGATGCTATGAAAATGTGCCTTATTACAATCTAATTGGATATGTCGTGTATTTGATGATTTGCATTGGACTTTATATTGCTTACACTGAGAGCTTATTTAATTATTATATGTCAAATCATGGAATGCCTTACTGGGAACCCTTAAAGTGACTTCTTAGATATTAAAAATCTTCTTTTAATGTGGGTTTGAATTTTTCTATGTTTTCTTATTGTGTGAAACTTGTTGGCTGTGTATTATAATTATGAAAATGATAGAGATAATAGGAAATCCAAAATTTTTTATATGTTTACTTTATGTTGTTCTTGCATAAGTTGGAAGTCTCAATTTCACACATTTTCGCCTTAACTACAACGAAATCTGAGTATGTTGCTGCTACTAAAGTTTTGAAAGAAATTATTTAGTTGAAATGTCTTTTATCTGAAATTGGACATTTGGATAAAGATATAGTTGTCTTTTTTGATAGTCAATTCAGTATACAATTATGCAAAAATCATGTGTTTCATGATCAAGCTAAACATATTGATGTCATATTTCACTTCATACATGATGTTGACAAATGCATTGTTAAACTTGAGAAAATTCACAATAATTTTAATCATGCTAATATGGGTACAAAGTGTTTGGCAGTTGAAAAGCTTGTTGTTTTTCGGTAATGATTATACATTTATTCACCTCATGCACACCACGATTGGGCAACATATGGATACTGTAAATTATTTGGCCCAATAACTTCTTCTCCTTGAAGGCCCACAAACATAAAGCCTACAAATCTATTGGCCCAGTGTTTTACCTATGCTCCATTTGGTACATATGATATAGGCAGATAGACAAATTTAATCTTATCTAATCATACATTTGGTAGTAAGATGTGTTATCCATTGGGCCCCTTATTACTATCTCAGCCCGAAAATTTGCCCAAGATGAAGTGGTATTATAATCCCACTGACCCCCAGATATTGTTTTTATCTTATTTGAACAGTGATAGGCGGAACAGATTGTGTGGACAAAAATACCCTCCCCATATATCAAATTCTCTTTCTCTTTCCTTCTCACAGACTGCGTTTCTTCTTCACCCCATCAACTGAAGTTTGCGTTCACCAAGATTCAAGAGGCTCGTTTTTCATGCGAAGGTAAATGAAAGTTTTTACCTTTGTATCACTTGTACTCCATTGAAGTAAGAATCTGTAAACCCCATTTAATTTGCCCTCCATCTCTTTTCCTGTTTTTTATTGCTTCGAAGGATTCCTTGTAATCGGCCAAATCGCCTCCGACACCAGCATCTACAACTGACTTAATTATCTCTTGCGTTGCAAAACCATACATAAGGTCAGATTTCATCCCATTTTTTATTGATTGATTTCATTCACCCATACTTAATTTCTAGGGTTTACTGTACAATTTTTCAAAATGATGTAAAAAAAAGCCCCTATATGTATATGGATGAATATATTTGTTGTATTTTGTAATTGAATACTATGTGGTACCCTCTCATTCGAGCGTTCTCATACATAAAAGAGTTGGTTGCTTCTGATTTTTTAACTTCTGGTTGCTTCTAGTTTTTTACCGCGTGACTTAATTAGCTCTTGCGTTGTGTGGCATTAATTGTTGGATATTTGGTGATAATTGGTTACGCTCCTATCTTCTTACCTTATGTTAGTGCAAACAGAGTATGATAGCACCAGCCAATCACTTTCGAATGTTTGTTTCAGTAGTGTTGATTTGAATTCCGTAATAATGTAATATGATGATAATGGGATGACTGTACTTCATAAATATAATCGAGCAGAGCGTCGTCGCTTACCATTACATTCCAAAAAGAGCACATTTGTAATATATGGTTGAGTGAATCTTTGTAGAAAGACTCGTATTTCATTCCGTAATAATGTAATATAGCTTTAGGCAAGTGTTCGTAATTGTATGGTTTTTAGTTATAATTGGTTAAGGTTTATAGAGTGACATTATGTTAGTGCAAGCACATTCCGAAGACGATAAACTCCATCTTAATTTGTTTTAGTAAAATTGTGAAATTGAGTTGACCAACTAAATGAGCTCTAAAGTTTCCCGTTTTTCTACTTCTGTGTTGATTATATCTAAAATTTAAATGACCTCAAATTTGAATATACAACCTATATATTTACACGTGTCTTTCATATTAGATAATGTATTTGTGTGTTGTACCTATAAATATGTGCATGTATATTACTTACATGTATAGAACCTATAGGTATTTACATGTCTCTTATTTGTGTGTAGAACAAAATTATAGAACCTATATATAGAACCTACATATTTACATGTATCTGATTCAGCAAACCGTGAGCATACCTTATTTGAATGTTTCATATTTACATGTGTCTTATGCAGCAAACCTATGTCATTTACATGTCTCTTATGCAGCAAACATATGTTTCTTAATTACATGGCTCTTATATATGAATCAAACCAAATGACATTATAGGTATTTACATGTATCTTATGCATCAAAGCTATGTCTTTACATGTCTCTTATTTGAATGTTTATGCAGCAAACCAGGAGCATACCTCTTTCTTTGGCCGTATTGAGATTTTAATTAGGAAATTATGAGAAATAGTAGGAGAAACAAATATATAACAATTATGATAGTTGAAATTATGAACTTGTACTTACTCCAGGTGTGTGTGATTATAGATTTATTGATAAATCTATTGAGTAAAAAATGAAAGCGAAAGCGAATATGTGATGAGACATATTCCATGATTGAAAGAATCCCATGCCAAGTGAAGCACTTGAATAGGCTAGTCAAAGCAAGTGATGCTAATTGTCTAATAAACTTGAGAATGGATAGAAATACATTTGGTAGATTATGCTCGATTTTCAAAGAACTTTGGGGGGTTAAGTGATGGTAGGTATGTTAGTGTAGAGGAACAAATTGCCATGTTTTTAGGAATTTTGGCACACCATAAATGTCACACCCCCAAATTCCGAAGGACAGTTCAATTGGGGCGTGACTGCGGGGTGTGATAAAAGTAACTAGAACAGAAGGAATAATTTTAGAAGACAACCAAACCTGAACCGAAACTTGAAGTTACATGAGTAAAAATACTTCAATGTAATTAAATAGGCAAAATAGTTCAGTTATTTAACCAAGATCCAACCAGTTCCAGGTACCACCCCGAAGGGTCAAAGAGAAACATAATTGCTATACGAACTAAAATAATTTTTTTAAAAGCTCTGGTTCATGAAGTCAAGCTATGAACATTAAACACTATCAAAGAGTGTTGCAGCGGAAGACTTAAATTGGAAACACATATATGAAGATATGTGTTCGTACTCTGAATAAAACATCTGACAGCCAAGCAACTCTTCTCAGCACCGCCGCCAAATTCATCTGTCTCAACCTGCAAGTTTTTGGAAACACAAGCAGGACTGAGTATTGGAATACTCAGTGGGCTATGTCGAAAACCGTCATAATTATCTTTTTGTCATGCATCACATTATAACACAAGGATTTTCCGTGAAATAACTTGTGTATACTAAACATTCATTTTCCTTTCATAAACTTGGTACGGTACCGTTTTCTTTCCTTTCTGTATTATCCATATCTGTAACTACGCTGGGGAAGGTGGCCACCTTTCGCAAACGCATCCCTTCAACGGAATCGGCCCAACGGGCTCACAGTCCACGGCTTCTGTGTACACTAACCTTGGCCAGTACGCTCACATGGCTCAAGATCCGATCGATTACATATGTTGGCAAGCCAACACAGATAGGCATCACACATAAAACACAAATAATTTTATGCATGACAATCATTTCACATTTTCTTAAAACATGCTTCATTACAGCAAAAGTATAGTTTGTAGTAAACCCACCTGATTTTCAAGTGGTTGAGTTTCTACTGCTTTACTTTCTCGTTCATCGGTCTCCTCCTCACGCTTGACCTTCAGGTAACAAGCTAAATTATAAAAAGATTCGAGTCTTAAAGGAAATAACTTCTATTCTATTCCTAGCTCGAATTCATTAACTTTTCAACTCTTAGGCTTTTAGGGTTTTCAATACTGTTCCTCGACTCTTAAGTCTCGGCTTAAATGATTCTAGGAAAACCTTAATTCATTTACTTATAACGTACGTCTTATAAAGAGTACTAACAAGGAGGGAATTATGAGGTTTTGAACATAACGTGGTCGAAAAAAATTCGACATGACCTCTACGTTCATTTAAGCTTAACCCTCGTTTAACCAAAACGAGTAAACCATCTAACACATATCAACATTGCCCCATTCAACTCTCTCTCGAGTGAGGAATTCGTTCCTCCACTCGGACCTATCCCAACTCAATCTCAAATCATAACAACAACAACAAATCAACATTTCAAACATTTCAACATCTCAAACATTTTGAATTCATTTCGTTTTTCACTGTGCAGTCTAGGTTCGTTCCACTTTTGGGCACTCAAACGTACTCCGATAAATCTGAAATTTCACAGGAACATTATAGACACGTACAAGAACAACTTTCATGAAGAAACCATCTTCAAAATCGCAACTGAAAAATAAGAAATAATTCGAGCAAAACAGTCACGTTTTTGCCTAATTTTCCTCGATTCTTAAATTTTCTTTCGTTTCTATGTTCTCTAACGTCATACGAACAATAATAATACTACACAACATAAAATCGAGCCTTCCTACCCTTCCAACTAGACAATAATCTCAAAAATTGTCTAGGAAAAATGAATAAGGAATTCTAAATTTTAAACCGTAGAATCGAAGTTTAAGGTGTTACCTATTCGTATCGGAAGTCGGTTCGTGAATTGGAGCTCGTTTGCACCTTGAATCGACAAGCTCTTGCTCTCCAAAAATGGAGACTTCTCTCTCTCTCTCACGTGAAAGAATAAAGAAGGAGGAGAAGAAGAAAGAAAGAAGAAAGAAGGAAGAAGATGACGTGGTTCATTGTGGACCAAGGAAAATAATAGGTTAGGATTAAAAGTTGGTTACTTTAATTAAACCCGATATAATAATGTACTAATAGTCCGGGTTCTCGACTTATCGATAAAATAATGTTCTCGGAAACATTCCGAAAAATCACGGCTCTCTTAGAAAAACATTCCGGACTTAACTTTAAAAGATAATAAAATTATCTCATCTTGTTCAAAATGATGAATAGCGATTTCTCGATAAATACATCATTCTTCCGAAAGTCGGAATTATTAACTTTTCACCTTATCTCCGTATCGTAAAATAAGTGAATGGGAAAGCAGACGCTGCTTCGATACGAGTTCTCGAACTTAAATTATGACGATAATATCAAACCGAATTTTCTCGGTTTCTTTCTCGATTTCAGAAATTTCTGAAATGATTTTTAACTCACATTAGGAGTTCTATTCTTTAATACGAGTCTTTAAACTTTCAACGGATCTTGAATCCCTCGTTTATTCATAAATTTTTCTTTTATTCGGGTTTTTAATTATCGGGGTATTACAATAAAAAAAATGGTACTGTAGGTTTTGATTTTTCCCGTTCTGGCCAAACCACTTTCCGGTACACACATTTGGTGTTAAAATCCATTTTAAAGCTCCACCAAGTATTACTTGTGAAACCTATACCCGTGCAAGACGAATGCAATGATTCAAGATGGAAATGGTTTAAGGTAATAAAAATAAATATACCATTTCATTATGCACATTTGAATATACAAATAAAACATAATAGTTAACAAATATCATAACATTTTGTTCTTATAGGGATGCTTAGGAGCTCTAGATGGCACATACATTAATGTCACAGTGCCTCCTCGTGATAAGCCTAGATATAGGACACAAAAGGGTGAAATTTCTACAAATACTCTAGCCGTTTGTGATAGTAATCTCAAATTTATCTACGTTTTGACGGGTTGTGAAGGATCAGCCACAGATGGGAGGGTACTACGCGATGCAGTGAACAGGGAGACGGGACTGAAGGTGCCACGTGGTACATATGCTTCATTACATATCTAAATACACATTTATTAAAAATTTGTTAGCTTCTTATGCAATGTCATTTACGTTTTAGGATTCTACTATCTATGTGATAACGGGTATGCAAACTCCGAAGGTTTTTTAACACATTATAAAGGTGTTAGATACCATTTGAAGGAGTGGGGACTAGACAATGCACGACCAAAAAATCCACAAGAATTATTCAACTTAAGACACAGTAAAGCTAGAAATGTTATTGAGCGTGCTTTCGGAATCATGAAGAAGCGATGGAGAATCTTAAGATCCGCATCTTTCTACCCGATTAAAGTTCAAATGAAGTTAATTATGGCGTGTTTCTTACTTCATAACTTCATACGAACTCAAATGCGCGTTGATCCAATCGAACAAATGGTGGATGAGAATGACTTAGAAGACAATAACCACGAGCATGTTGATGATTTTGTCGATATGGTTGAAGCAACCGCCGCATGGACAAATGCAAGAGACGTTTTGGCTCAAGAAATGTGGAAGACCTATAATGTCTAATAAGAACAAGAATGTTGAATTCCTTTGGATGTATTAATGATTCGTACAATTTTATTTTATTTTTATTTACATACGTTTTGTATGAATGTTATGAACACGTGTGCTGAAGAATCCTTATGTTACAAACAATGTCGTTTTTCTTGTTACAAAAATGTGTGGGAGGCCTATAATGTGTGCTTAATTCAATTATTTTTTCCACTTCTTATTGTATTCCGAACATGGACATGTGAATGGAAATGAATAAAGAAAAGAGAAAATTTTACCCTGATTGTGTGTGTGGAGCAGGGAAGATGAATATCTTCACGGCCGGAATTAAAGCCGACCATCCGGGTCGCATGTACTACAAATGTCCAGTCAAGATGAAGCATAATTTGTCATTTATTTGGTGTGATGAGTATCACACCAAAGATGCCAATACAAGTATTCCTTCCTTTGTTTTAAATCAAATTTGGAAGGCTCCAGTTCAAATGAGCACCTCATATGATGATTTGAGTGGAACAAACAAAGAGGCGGAACAACATGCCTTGTCTCGTAAAACACGATTCAATAATGACTTGGAAATAGAAATTGCATTAGCATTCATGACTTTTGTTATCTTAATTTTAGGTGTTATCTTAGGTGTAGTGATTTCATCCAAGCTGTAGAATGTTGTTCATTCCCATTATGGTTAATTCGACCTTTCTGATGTGTTTGGCGTAGACTGTTAATTTGTATTATGACTAATGTAATCAACATATGTAATGACTTTAGTAGATCTTAATGACTAATGATTATCCATTATTTGTCTGTAATAAGTTTAATAATATGCTACTAGGTTCATACCAACTTAGACATACTATTTGGTAATTGGTCACAAGCTGAATAGTATTTATAGAGTTGTCAATTCCAAATGATATTACTTTTGCAAATTTGTATGATCAAATCAGTACACACCCACTACATTTCTTCGATTACATATAGTTTTGTTATGCAAGCATCTTTAACAACAATCTTGAGAACCAATACATTACATAATTTACAATACATAAACTTTAATAATAATTACCAATACATTACATAATTCACTGGTAACCCGAATAACATTGTCTTTAACAACCATCTTGATGCCAATTCAAGACTACTTCATAACTCGTGGAAACGACAACACAAAAGGCTAATCAAATGGGCAAGATTCAAGCTACAATCCAAAAGTAACCATCAAAAACACATTTAACACATGACAAAGTTTCATTGCTAATTTTGGCTACACCATCATGTCTTATTTCTTATTGTTCTTCAGCAACCATGCCACATATTGGGGTCTTGCACTACTCGAAATTTCTTTGAAAATTTTCAACTTGTCGGCTTGAGACCCAAGTATCCCACACACCTCAAATCGATCATCCATGCTTAAATCTGGTATATTAGCTAGTTCTTCAAAGCTACCCTCCAATGCTTTATCCAAACGATCTTCATATGCAAGGATATTGACCAACGATGCCAACCTATCATCCGCTTTACGCCCAATTTCAAGCAAGATATCGCAAATTCCATAAATTTTATCTTTACCTTTCGAGTTCTTACGCTTCGCATTAGAATTTTTGGTTGACTTGCCGGCAGTGGCAGACATGCTCTCACCCGCAACCTCGGTGTCGTTTAAATCTTCCAGATTTACATGGTAATCACTTTCATTGAAACAATCTCCAATAAAATCATCAGAGCATGGGATATCATTCCACGCCTCTCCATGATCACAAGCCATCTCGCCATTGGCACGATCCTTGCTGAATATATTTTTCCACTCATCATAGTACGACCAACGTTTGTACCGCATTGTGCGAGCATTCAAATCAGTCTATAAAAAACGTATTCATTAATACAAAAAGAACTAAAAAAATCTTTAAAAAACATTCAAGTGAACACCATACCTTCACTATATGGTCCCATGTTTCGTCCTCGCAGTCGATTTTGAAAGTATCGTTTACGTTAAAACCAACACCACTTCGACTGAGGATGTTTGTCAAAGAGTAGTAATTTTTTTTCCAAATTGAGAGCTTACTGTTGATGTAGGGAGATGATCTTAAATCTGTATTAGGAAAGCGATGCTTCATTGCTTCCTCCAACTTTCCTAAATAGCCAGCTCTAAAACCGTTATTACTTCTCCAACCTTCAGTTATCAAAGCTTTCAATGAAGTTATCAAACATGACTCCTCAGATTCAGTCCAACTTCGCCGTCCCTTATCACCCTTATTACACTTCCGTTGTTGGGGATTAGAACCTAAACGATGAAAGGGCATTTTACAAATAAACAATTGCAAAGCTTACAACACATATCACACATGTAACTCTATATTAACGTTTCTCGAATTAAGTTTCAAATTAAAAGACATCTAAATACCATGGCAGTAGTGTTTGAAATAATATACCATTTCATGGGATAAAAATGTACATACCTTCTGTCATGGTACTCATGTAAGCAAATTTTCTTATCCAGTATTCTTTCCCACTTCAAAACAATACCTGAAACCACATGTTAAAAATCACATTCTTTTTCAGTTCATAAAAACATCACTTTGCAGCTCATATAATACTAAAAAATAGGAACTCAATATGGAACTATATGAGCTCTGTGTGTTACAAATCTCGTACAAAACCAAAAAAAATAATTATTACAATACATAAGAATACATGTAAAGAACGAATGAATTAATTTTCCAAATTTACAGACAAGAGTTTACATAAAAAAAACTAAATTAAATTATCCTTAAAATTACAAATTAAAAAAACTTCATAAAAGAACATACAAAATCACACACGTTCACATAAAACCCATAAGAATTTATAGAGGATTCTGCACAACAAACCCGAATTATATTCGTATTATGTTTCCAGAAAGCAAAATCATAGAATGAAGCTGCAAATATGATATGCAAAAGCATGAAATACCTTACAATCTCGAATAGTTAACAAGTAAGAGGTGATACTCCCAGTCGACTGCAACCGAAGCTCCTCTGCTGCAAACCTAGCCCCCCTCTATCGTTCAAAAGAAAGAAAAACTTGGGTCTTGTCTTCGGTATCTTGCGAAGGGAATTTTTCATAAAGCTAATGGCAGATTTGTAAATAGTTTGTCAAATGTGTAAGGACAAAATTATAATTCCCCTTCTTAAACTTGATTACAATCTTATCTACCAAATGAAGGTTTACTTTTATCTGAATAATCATCTTGTCTACCAAATGAGTGGGTAGATTATAATTATCTTCTCATTTCTCAACACACCATATTATTTTAATCCTATCCCTTTATATCCTATCTTATCTACCAAATGGAGCCCTAATATATTAGTGTTAGGGCTCACTTTTTATTAGGGAAGCAAATAAGATAAAAGACGCAGTGGCGCTGCTCTCACTCCTTGACATTTTCTTTCTTCTGATTGTCATTCCTGCTATGTGGAAAATTCCTTAGTAAAGTAACCAGATTAAATGATTGGGGGAGCCGAGCCTCGTTGTGGTGTATCGTCCAACAGTGAGAGTTAGAGGAAAAAAATCTGAGTCAAGCCCGAGTTGTCGCTGTAACGACCACATCGAGCATTGGTAAAGCTTATGAATGACGAAACGACGCGTACACCAGCTATTACCAACAATATTATTAAGATATAAATGTATAAGACCACATGTTCCTATTCTATTTTATTTTTTTTATCATCATTACATGAAAAAACCTAAACTTAAACATATTTGATTTGGATAAGAAAAGGAATACATGACATCCTCATAAATTATTTAGAATATATGTAAGTGATGACAAAATATGCTAGAAAATACTAGTATAATACATGGAATAAACGATCAGATTACAACCCAATCTTTACACTAAATTTAGTATAACATGATCTATATATATATGTATATAATATCTTTAGAGCGAATTTAGTCTAAAGTTTTTAGACATTTTTGTTGGAAGATTGAGTTGGGTTAGGTGTTCTACGTTCGATCTCTTTGAATGTATGTCGTCCTAGTTTCGAGATTTCTGCATGGAATTGAGCAAAATTTGATGTCTCTAGACATTTTCTGAAATTAACGATTCAGGACTCAAATATAGTGATAAGTAATTCTAATTGGTACTGAATAATAAAAGCAAAATAAATTACTAGCTTTTCCTCGCACAATATGATCCGAAATTCTTGCAATGATTAACACTTCAGTGAAGGAAGAAATTTATGATATAAAATCAGGTAGAAGAAGAAAGGTAGTGAATCACCGACGTTAACTCCTTCCTCTTAACATGCATTTTACCATTATGCAATCTTTCACTGAAAAAAATCCTGTAAATATTAAAGTATAATTAATAAATTCAGTAATTATTTATGAATACATATATACATACAAAGATGCATAATAACTTGGTAATATTTATGAATACATATAAACATAGTAACCACATATATAGGAGGGGTGGACTTCAATGCAAACTTAATTCGCTTCATGAATAAATTAAGAACTATTAAATTAGAACTTCTCACATATTCGTAAAAAAGAAAACTTAACGTGTTTATAACTAATGTTGCAGTATTATATAATATTATATAAGTATACGAATTACTATGAATTTCATATTTATTATTATTATTTTATATAAAATAATATTGATTTCATTTCCGCGTGAAAATGGTGCAGTAATCATTTCCTTTACAAAACAAATTATATCCCAAAATAAATTCTGCATTCAATTCTCAATGGAATAGAAAGTGCATTATTGGTACGTAATTAATAATATATTATGTTTTTTTTATATAGAAAGTAAGTAAATACTTAAGCATTTATATATATATATATATATATATGCAATAATTTTATTGAAAATAAACATTAAAGTTTATCCTCAATATGTTTTTTAATTAAGCATTGTTATACATTCATGAGCATCATTAAATTTTAGTGTGATTTATTGATGATTAATAATTTACCATGTGGTTCAACAAATATTGTAATATGCTTGAATTTAGTTACAAATTAAAGATAAATATCCAATAATAATGCATAATTTCAAGGAACCAATTAGAAGTTTTCATCATTAATACAGATACGGTTCGAATCATAATTAAACCAACGGTTCAAAATTTCATTTTTATTAAAAACGTAATCAAATCATGGTTAATGTGGTTCACGATTCGAATTGAAAACGTTCAAGATGGTTCTGATTCCGAACAGTCAGTTCCAGTTGTGAACCGCTAGTTCTTTTAGAACCACCTTAAAAATATACACTTTTACATGAATTTAAGAATTATAATGTAATTTTATAATTAATAAATAATAATTCTATATAATATAAAAGATCTAAATTAGAGATATAAAAGACATATTAAAAAAAATATCGAGGAATTGACAGTTTGGAACCACCAATTCATAGTTTCGAATATTTGGAGCTGAAACTGAACCGTTCTCTACACGATTAAGATTAATAATCAAACTGTCGGGTATAGTTACGATTCATGAAACCGGCAATTACAGTTTGATTACAATCTGATTCTTACTGTTACAATTCATTTGAACATCTCTGGAACTAATGCATAAATCAGTACACTCTATGCGCATAGTAAAATACATATGAAAAGAATAATATTCAAGTTTTTTACCCCAAAATACAAGCTCGTACTGCATGGTAAAAACACTTAATAAAACAAGGAATAGTCAATAACTATAATTAAGCAAATAAGAAATATATATCTTCAAGATATTACATAGTTATAAATATTTTTTAAATGATTATACTTCACTCTATATTTTGTGTTACAATAAATGGATATATATATATATATTATTGGATTTTAGGTTACTCATATGAAAAGATAGTTTCTTACGAACTATTTCATAAAGTGTTTCTGACTCGACAGCTTGACGAGTCTTTCTACGGATGGAAACTTCCATATTTATTGTTGTGCCTGTTTGGTATAGCATGGATGATCCTTTTTGAAGATATTATA
Source organism: Leonotis leonurus (assembly GCA_026898415.1). NCBI lineage: Eukaryota > Viridiplantae > Streptophyta > Magnoliopsida > Lamiales > Lamiaceae > Leonotis > Leonotis leonurus. The sequence goes on from JAPKLX010000135.1 coordinate 271,921, forward strand.
TGTTCTCTATTATGTTAAGGATCTTCATAAATGATTTATTCAAGATACTATCCAAAGTAGAATCAAGATTCCAATTCTATACAAGGCAACTTTCTTAGGGTTTCATGGTGGCCCTATTTATTATGTCATCGGACTCCCACGGCGGACAATATGCGAAAGCAAGAAACCTTCCAGCATATCTGAGAGAGAGCGTTATCTTTTCAAGGAAGGTTATTGGTGAGCGCCTACACGCATTTCATGTGCATGTAGAAGAAGCATCCCAAAGATCTACATGAGTGTGAGAGTTGAAGGTGAGTGTTCTTGTACTTGAGTAATTTATAAACTCAAAGGGATTATCCTAGGAACTCGAGAGTTCTAATGTTAGCTAGTTTAGGGAGAGATTAGCTTCAATAAACTAAGAGAGAGCGTTGTAGGGTGAAGAGGTGTCTTAAGTCAGATGAAGTCCTTAGAGAGTAACGTCATTTGTCACTCAAGGTTCTTGATTAGTGGATTAATCCTATTTCTGGCATGGTCCCCTAGACTAGGTGTAATCACCGAAGTAAGTTACCAATTCTTTGTGTTCGTTTTGTTGATAATATTGTGTGTGTGTCCAGTCTCATAATCTGTTTTACTTTCATTATCATATTGGGATAATATATATATATATATAATTATTATTGTGATGCATTTTTATTTATTAACCAATGCATCATAATTTCAATGCATTATATGCATAAATTTGATACATAATTAATTTGAACTATAGATTATACAAAGATCAATGGTACAGATTGGTTCCTAATTCATGTATAAAGATTAGATCTCATTTGATCCATTGCGTGTGTGTGTGTGTGTGTGTGTGTATAGGGTATATAGGGTATGATCGGGTGAGAACCAAGTCTTATATAGGAACTAAAATGTATGCATATTATGCATTATTTTGATGAAATACATGTAATATATGACTACATAACATGTTGATTCATTAACAAATGCATTATTAATTTCAATGCATTCTATGCATAAATTTGATGCATAATTAATTTGTACCATAAATTATACAGAAATTAACGGTCCAGATTGATTTCTAGTTCCTATATAAATATTATTTATATAAAGACAACCGTAAAAATATGTATTAAAGTGAGAAATAAGAATAAATATGATCCAAGTGTTATGTGTGTGCGCGTGCGCGCGCGTGATTTGTGTATTAATAGTATTAGGTAAGGAACTTACTTTAAAACTAAGGTAAGGATTGGGTCCATCATCGAAAGGGGAAGGTGGTGGAGATGGCGGTGACGGTGGTTGATTCAGTTGCATTCCTTCAGCTCTTCCCAAATAAGCCTATTATATCCCAAGAATAAATAATTAGACAAATTAACCGTATATAAAAGATTTAATAAAATTAATCTATAATCTGAGAGATGAATATATATTGAATTATTGGAAATTTGGATTGAATGCTTACATGATCAAAGTCGTGATGCTGCAAATTCATGGGAAAGACAAAGTGACGATCATATTCATAGGGTGGCATCGCGGGCACAACCTCCTAATTAACATCATTTAATTCATAAAACATGCAGTACTTAAAAACTAGTAATTAATTCATTAATATGCACCATACCGCTTCAGTATTCATGCTTTGCTGCATATACATGGGAGACATCACAGGAATATAAACTCCACCATCATCATCGCCATCATCATCCTCATCCTCATCCTCCTAAAATAAATTAATTAATTATTATAACAATTATAATTCGGATTGCTCTCTCTTTAAAATATAAATAAATAATTAATTAAGTAAGTAATTAACCTCATGGTGGTGGGACTCGATGGGAACCATGTTGTTGAGGAATGATAAGATATGCTCATCCCTTATAGCAAAAGCGATGTCGTTTCGCTGCATAATCTTGCGCTCGTTGTGGATAGTGTGCATCCACGCGCGCAGAGTTAGTTCCATCACAAATAATTCGCAGGCTTTGGCAAACAATACCGGTGTATCTGCACTGATCATCTGCACACAAAAAAAAACACAAAAAAACAAAAATACAAATTTAATCCCCACCTTTAAATTAGTAGTTGATGCTATTATCATACTTCAAAAAAATCTCCCATGGCCCTATTAACTATTAAGGTCCTCTCTATATCTATTTCCTCTTTCCCAATAAATTAATTACTCCACACAATTTTTTGATGTTAAATAAGTTATTTAATTCTAAACTAGTTTGTGCACCCGTGCTATGCACGGGAATATGTTATTCATCAATAATTTATACATAGAGATATTTAAAATAATCAAAAATGATGTAATCAGATAATAATCGGTGGTTTTAGAACCTTAATCATAAATGATGGTTCGATTTCAAATCATGACTGTGTAGAGGACGGTTCAGTTATAATTTCAAAATTTTGAAACCATGATCAGCGATCCAAACCAGTAACTTCAATTTATTTTATCCAATTCAATTTATTTCTTATTTATAAAATGTATTTTTATATAATTCACAATAACACATTAAAATTTATGAATATATTAATAATAAAATAAATTAAAAATCAAAATTTAATTTTGGAATTTGGAAATTAATAAAACTTTATGATTTTATATAATAATATAATAATATTTAAAATTTACTTTATAGTCATTCTAATTTTAACATTAACAAATAAAACGACATTAAAATTTTGAAAAGTTAAATGATAATATAAATTATTACGTAATCATAATAATAAGAATTTTTAAATTTTCATATATATTAGTATTAATTTTTTGGATAGTTCATAAATATAATTATAGCCGTTCTATACGGTTCGATTCCAAATCGTGCACTATCTTAAAAACGATTTGATTCTGATTTTGAATATTCGAAGGAGTTAGGTTCCAAACTACAATCATGAGCACTTCTACTTCTATAATTTTATAAATTTTAATTGGTTTAAATACTAATAATAATTAATTGATCATATAATAAAATTAACATAGTCATATTTATAAGTGTTATAATTTTTAGCTGTTTGAGCAATTTTTTAATTAATATTGATCTACATATAATTTATCTCACAAAGAGTTGATTGTCTAAAAATATCTCTCATTGTGTTAACTAAAAATAAATATGAACGATTCATATTCTTATATTATATTATTTTTTATTTAATAAAATAAAATAATTTTAAATATTTTCTCTAAAAATATTAAGACATCCATTAAAAAAAAAACTTTATAATGAGCTTCTATGCATGGTCTCAATTTATAATGGATTGAGTTTCAACTTTCATGCATAATATTAAAACATATTATAAAGAGTATTCAACTTTATAATTAGGAACATTATAATTTAGTAAAATATATTATATGTATAAGAATATGTATACATATAATTATTTTCAATTTACTAATGTGTTATAATTTTTTATATTAAATTTATATTTTATATAACATATATCAAATTAAATGTATTGTCGAGATCTTTAATTTAATATGCATAATATTGCAAATATTTTTACGAAGAAAATAAATAATTTTAGGAGAAATGTGTTATAGGAGAGAGAAAATAATCTATAAAGTTTTAAAAATTAATAAGCTAAACGCTAAATATAAACCAGATTCAGTTGTACATGTATATTATGATTTATTCAATGCTCAAGTTATATTGTTGCTCTATTGTGTTATAGGATTATATTTGCCATTGAAATTGAAGTTATTTACAAAATTTGTCACTCAAATTGATTTCAATTGGAATGCTTCCTGTTTTATATACATATATATATATATATATATAGATATTACATTAGACACTCAAACCAAGAATTACATGCCATGCATAAATTCCCAATGTCTCATAGCATCTCCAAAGCAAGAGCCGGACTCCTACCATTATTTCTTCTTCTTTTTGCACGTGTCAATGTTTTTTCAATTAAATATAAGAGTCCTAATTTTAGTGAGTCCATCTCACTCCTATTACAAGGAAAATTCTATCTATAAGGTGTTTAAACAATCAAGCGGGCAGTTTATACTTTATAAGTCCAAATTTTTTTTACTCAAACTTAAAAAAAATCAAAAAAGGGTGTGCAAGGAACTAGAAAAAGAACTCCTTGTCAATTTTTTAACCTATCTATAAGAGGAGATTATATAAAAAATGTAACTGGTTCTTTCATTTCTTTGGGCTACTAGCCATCTGCGAAGTTTCGGATTCAATACTGATAGTTTAGCAACATATCCAATACATTTAAGTGTAGCTATTGGTGTATTAATTTTTCTTTGGAGATGGAGCGTGTCTGAATTGTTTATTTCAAGTATAGACTAGATCTAATCAGTTGTATATTTTTTTATTATAACTAAGAAAGAAAGGTGCATGATCTCGCCTGCTATGCATATTTTCACGAAGCTCTAAAAATATGGGGGATTGTACCAAAAATTGCTAAGAATTACCAAAAATAATCAATATGTGCTCCAATTTTGGTAGCCCATTGATGATGCACTCAACAATTTGTAAAAAAAGAAAAAATCAATAAGTGCTCGAATTTTGGTAGCCCATTGATGATGTACTCATCAATTTGTACATTTTATACACACGAGTTAATGTGAACAGGTCGTTATTCATATTGATATAAAGACAAAACATTAAGAAAAACAACAATACTATAATGTGTATGTTACAATTCAGATATTTGCATTAAGTTCATGTTATTTAGTTAAATGATTAATCCATGCCTTTTAAATTATTTGAAATTTTAAAAAGTGAAACATAAATAAAATAAAAGTAAATTTCTTTAATATACGGAAATTTGTAACATAAAACTTACCTTTACATTTTCATCAGATTTCATAACTTTCTTTATGCGAGCTAATGGCAGTGTGTGTAAGCTGCGGCCATCTACAAAATCAACACTGTTGTTTCAAATTTCGAGAAATATGTAATAAAATGTCAGCCAATATTAAATGTGTAGTATATCTCAACTAGTAATTATAAAAATTTATAAGAGTTTGAAAACAAACCAATAATTTGGTAATACTGAATTTTGAAATGTTTAGTAACATAAGTATAGAAAACGCACATTTATGCATAGATTAATTAAAATTATTTTGTAAAACTAATTTTTTGAATAGCAATCAGTAAAGAGAAATTATAAATATTGATAGGGGTACTGAGAAAAGAAAAGGAAATTACCAGTTGGAACATCACACAATTCAGAGAGTCTCTCTGTCCAAAAACTCTGCATATTTTGTCTCCTTTGATTTGCAGAAGATGCATGTTTTTCAGCTTCACTCTGCACATTTTGCCTCCATTGATTTGCAGAAAATGCATGTTTTTCAGCTTCACTCTGCATATTTAGCCTCCATTGATTTGCAGAAGATGCATGTTTATCAGCTTCACTCTGCATATTTTGCCTCCATTGATTTGCAGAAAATGCATGCTTTTCAGAATCACTCTGCACATTTTGCCTCCATTGATTTGCAGAAGATGCATGTTTATCAGCTTCACTCTGCACATATGTAGTGATAGGCTTAGATATTAAAACAAATAGAATAATGAAAAAAAAAACATACATATTATTAATTGATGTGAGATAATATGCGTTTTCTAGCCGTTCTTTGTTATGGTGTCTATTGGAGTTGGGTTGAGTATTTCATTCGAAATTTTCGAGTATCCAAATTCGAAAACATTATATTTTGACTATTTATTCATGTACTCGAATCAAAATTTTGGGTACCTGCTCAATTCATATATTTTGGATAGTTGAAGCTACAAACTCTAAAATTTGCACATTCGATTTGGAAAACTCATAAATTGGGTATTTGAGTACTGCAGTACACGATCAGATATCAGGTATTTCTAAAATATCTTATTTCCGAACAAACATCTTGATTTTATTTATCGAAGTTTTCAACCCATAAAATATGTGTTTAAAGCTTACTAACCTCGCTTATTGTAGAGCATTGCACTAAAATACTTACGATTACACGAACTACTCTAAACTACAAACAGGCCTAATTCTAAAAATGTAAAGCATTTGTCTGAATTAGCGCCTCTGTAAAGAACAATCTTTTGATACATTTTTTAAATTGGCCATTTATTTTTGACTGCAGATTCGCTTAAATAAATCGAGACAGACACTCTTTTAATTCTTTCTTCTTGAACTTAAATTATGACCTCATATAAAAAGATAAGAAAAAAATTAATGATCCAAACATTTTGATAAGGCTTGTTTTAAAGCAAATTAAAATTGACTAAAATAATTTATTTTATTGAGGAAATAAAAATTAATATCTAAAAAAAACAAATAAGATAAATCTGAAAAAAGTAGACATAGCTAAGCTTAACAAAAAGCAAGCTACATTTGTCAGTTTGGAGACATCAGTAATGTCAATTTGCAATCTAGGGTTTAAAATTTAACAAGAAAATAAAACAATTACATATAATCAAATTCAATAAACTCAATTTTCTTTAATTTATATTCCATTTACCACATTCAATCTTATATATATACTAGTTATGCTCAAACAAATTAAAACATTCTTTTTCTAAAGTACTTAAAAAAGAAACTAAAACTTTATGCTAATTCATGATTGCGCTTAGATACATGTTTGGCTAAAGAGATGATTTTACACACAAATTTCATATATATATATATACATATATATTAGATCTTTTTATAGATACATCAGATCTTAACTTAAATGAAATAAATAAATTGATGTACGACTCCATAAAAATCGAGAGTAATAAATCAAAACTTAAATAGAGAATGATTGAAATAATTCCAAGTTAATTACGCAAAACATGAATTGAGGATAATATATAGATCTATAAAGTATATAGAAATTAAAATTACCTGATCATGGTTAGCAATAATATAAGAAGATGACATCGGCATAAAATTGTGCATTTGCAAAGGTGGATTAGATCCATTTGAATGAGTGAGGTTCATAGGGTTCTTTCCCCTATTGTTATTGCTCATTTTGAAAAGGAGATTTCAATTTAGCAACAACGCATAAAGAAGCATTATATGTGATTGTGGGGAGAGCAGCGATGTTCGAGTTGTAATTATAAATAAATATATTTAATTCTTATTTCAATATTATTCATACGTCACATACCCTATATAGCGTTTCACGTATTTACTATTGATGTCTTCTACATGTAAAAGAATATAATAACGCTGAGAAGATAACATATTATTTATTCCCTCCGTTCATATGTTACATGTTCTTATTTCGATATTATTCATACATCACATACCTTATATAGCGTTTCACGTATTTACTATGATGTCTTCTATGTTCACTCCCTCTGTTTGTCTTTGGTTAACACATTTCATTATTATAATAGACTCAATTGAATATAAATCGTGTTAACTAAAGAGGAACGGAGGGAGTAGTATTTATAATCCGGCAGAATAACCAACATCACTACAAAAAAAAAATTATTTTAGCAACGGAATTTTTCCGTTACTAAAACAAAAAATTCCGTTACTAAACGTTTTAGTAACGAATTTGTAAGAGATTTATCCGTAGTAATATCGATGGTTGCTAGAAAATTTAACAACGGAATGTATTCCGTTACTATATATAACAACGGAATTGTAACGGAATTTTCATTTCTAGAATGGTTTCTTCTATTTTAGTAACGGAACTGTAACGAAAAATTCTGTTACTAAATTTTTAATAACGGATAATTCCGTCATTAATTCCGTTACTAAAATTTTACAAAAATTCCGTAACAATTCCATTGTCGATCCGTTAAAATTTAGAAACGGAAAATTTTTCCGTCACTATTCCGTTGCTATATAATGCATTTTTTGTAGTGCATACAGTTTGGATAATCTCTTATAACTTTTATCTTGAATAATCAGCATACAGGTAGGATTGGAGTAACAATGACAAAGCATAAGGAGTAGGTGTAATTAATTACTTTCTAAAACTCCAAATAATATGATACTTTGGAAATGACAAACATTTTAATAACATATTAGAGGATTTTTTTTTAAGTGAAAAATGACTAACATGTTTTTGGGATTATCTAGAGTAAATATAATTTGGTAAGTGTGTTTGAATGGTAAAATGAGATACATTGTTTGTGATAATGAGAGAATAAAAATATAATAGAAATATGCATGTACATGAGAGGTGAAATTGAAGTTTGTTATAGTAGGTTACCATTTGATATTATAAGTCATATATCATTTTTGTTGTAATGCTAAATATATGAAGTGTGTGAAAATCATCATTTTATGAACATAAATACTATAGAGATAAGAATAGAGAAAGCTTCGACTGTGAGCGATAGCAATTAAATAGAGTTGAGAGCTTCATTCTTGTATTGTAGCTTCATCTATTCTTGTTAGTGAATATTTTTATAGTTCTTCCGTGGATGTAGGTTTGTTTTTGCACCGAAACATGTAAATCTTGTGGGTGTAGTTGTTCTTTTATTGCATCAACTTTGTTATCTTCTTCACTACAACTAAAGTAGGGTGTTTTTTTTGAGTTTGAGTTGTTGGCATTGATTCTTTACAATTGACGCCTTATATGTGAAGCGAGGTGAAGGATGATGATGTGTTTTGATACTGAAAAACTTACGAGCAATAATAACTTTGGGTTGTGGAGAGTGGAGACTCAAGATGTGTACACTCTTGATCTAATAAGGGCTTGTGGGTGTTCTCGAATCAGACTCAAATTTTGGAGAAGAGAGTGGTTCAAAGGTACAGAAAGAGAAATCAACGTGTGGAATAAATTCAAATCTTTGTACATGACTAAATCTTTGGTCAATATACTTGAAATAAAATAAAGATTGTACTGTTACAAATTTATGGATGACAAAAGTCACGTGGATCAGTTGAAGATTTCAACAAAGCACTGAATTATCTTAAAGACATTAATGTCAAGATTGAAGATGAAGATAAGAAAATCCTACTCTTGAATGTCTTGCCAAAGACCTATGTGAATCTTACACATGTCATGCTTTATAAATGGGACATCACTATCACACTTGATGAGGACCAAAATGCATTGATAGCAAAAGAATTGCAAAAGGCAAACGAAGGGAAGCGAATGTCAAGAAATTGAAAGGAAAAGAAAAGAAGCAACGGTAGAATGGAAAAAACATGTGTAGCTAAGGATTTTGATAGAAAATAAACTAGGAAAATTAGTCATTGTAAGAAGCCTGACCATTTAAGAAAATGTTATTATGCTTAGAATAAGAAACAAAGTGAGTAATAGCAAGCTGCAATTGAAGACTTGACTACACAAGAACATAGTGAACTAATGAATGTCACCACATAAGGGTGATGGACCCGATTGAAGGAGTTCACAAATACACATGATTCAAATTCCTGATAAATCAAATAAAACATGCATTTCTAAATACATATCATATCATGTAAAGCATATATAAATCGGAGAAGATAAAATAAAGTAAACCAAGCCCTAGCATGCTCAGAAAGGTTCGAATTTTACCTTCCTTCATGGGCTGAAAATTCAATTAGGTGTAGATGTCTAGAATTCCACCATCTGAACTATGAACAAGAGTTCTCCATCTGAATCTTCACCGGATGAATATCCACCATACGAACGTCCACCATCTGAGTCAAGAATCGAAGTTCAACTTTAAAAACTTCTAACATACGACCCGCCTACAACCTTAATATCGTGTGAGTTATATTCTATCGGGCTTTCTTTGTAGAGGAGATGGCCAAAAATAATTTGTACATGACCACTGCAATTTTCAAAAATCAATGTGTTGGATGATAATGCGATGGACGAATTTTTTTGATGAGTATGAATACACATAAAATCATCCCCGACCCCTCTATTTATATTTGATGTGGGATAGGTAGAAGTTTTCAAGGAAAATGAACCCAAATCTTGGGTTCATTTGCCTTCTTCGTCAACGGCGCCCACAACACATGTTGCTTCAGCAACAACGCTTGCATCTTGATTTGCCATAAAGTAAAACTATTTCTTTCAATAAATTTCTTTGTAATGACCCTTTCTTTCGCTAGTAGAATTATTACATATTAAAATATCATTGGAATAAATTTCATCTCTAATTAGAATATCAATTAGCAAATCGATATTGCTAGCTCTTATATAGCACGAATTAATTTCAAGTAGAATTTAAAACTCATTGTTCGATCACAGATTTTTAGAGTGATTTTACGATGACAAAATAAAGAACAAGAACACAAGGAGTTACGTGGTTCGATCGTTAATTAGATCTACGTCCACGGAGAGAGGGATGCCTTTGTATTGATAATGAGTTCTTGAGAGTAATAATACAGAATCTGTCCCTAATCTAGCTTTAGAGACTGTATTTATAGGTAATCAGAGGTAGTTACAACGAATCCGAGATAGTGGGGCGCTAAATCCGGGGTCATGGGCTGGATCATGCCTCTGGGCTTCTGGGCCGAGGTAATTGGGCTCTTGGGCCGAGGTATTCTTGGGCCGAGGTGTTCTTGGGCCTTGGTCTCGTTTGGGCCTGTTAGTGGGGCCACATCCTATCACATCCCCCCCAAAAGAAGATCATCACCGAAGTGGAGATCTGGACGAGGTTGATGTTGTGGACGAACTGAAGATCTGGACGAGGTGAAGATCTTGTTGCTGCCGAGGTCGAGGTGGGGATAATGTTGTCGACGAAGTCGAGGTGGTGATTTGATGGTTAATGGAAGACAGCTGTTGTAGGGAGCCCTGCGTGACACACGTTGCCTTCCTATTGGCGCAGGCGAAGAGGCGGGATTTTGAAAAAGGACGGTTGAAAAAGGCGGAAGTGATGTCTATAAAAGCTTCCTTTGCACGTTGAGAAACACTATTCACTTTTCCTTAAACCCTAGCTTCCCTTCTCTGTATATTTTCGCGAATTTGCTGAAGTTTGCCGCCGTCGTTCTACGTTCTTGCCAAGTGACCGGAATTTTCATTTTTGTGACAAGTAAGTTCTTCTATTCAAAAAATGACGTCTTCTTCTTCATCTCGTTCCCCTGTGGACATAGAAATTGTAGAGTCCCCTTCGCCGTCTAGGATTTTTCCGGCGAGGGTCACGGTGAGGGTTTTTACCCGAGCTGCTCTGCCCCCCATTCCTAGGCTTATAGAATATCCTCCCTTGGCTGGGTCGGATGCTGCTCTAGAGTACGCCTCGACCATGAGCGAATCCCATATGTCCAATTTAGCTAGGAAATATTATTTTCCAGAGTTTGCGGAAATGATTTTACCTCGGGCTGAGGATAGAGGTAGCTCTCCGCCTGTGGGTTTTTTTACCGTGTACGAAGACTACCTTCACTTCGATCTTCGACTTCCTTTACATCGCATTTTTGTCGAGTTTTTAGATAAGTTTGAGCTTCCTCTGGGTCAGTTAGCGCCGCCCTCAATTAAGCAAATTGTAGGTTTTTGTATGGAGATCGGCAGCCGAGGTGGCTCGATGTCGATAGAGTCGTTACTTCGGTTTTTTAGAGTTAAGCGCGGGCCAACTGGGTGGGTATACCTCTCTCCTGTAAATAAATTTAAGTTGGCCACTCCGTCCAAAGTGACGAACTGGCAGAAGAAGTTCTTCTTCTGTCGGGCTGAGGGAGTGCCCCTGCACGGCTGGTCAACGGCCAAGTTCGGGCCACAAATGACGGTGGATCCCGTCGGCGAGCTCGAAGTGAGCTTGGTGGATCTCGGCTTGATCCAGAGAGATTATGCCGAGGTCGAGCTGTCGAGGTATGGGCTAAGCCCATGTGACGCCACCGCCGACGTGGATCCGGGTGAGGTTCCGTTCTGAGTGTTGTGTGGCCTTGTTATCCGAACTGGAATCTGATGTTGTCTTTCCTTTTTGTAGTGAACCCCGAAGTGCTCCAGGCGGCTCTCAAGAGGAAGAAGAAGAGGGCGAGGACCTCTTCGGGTGCCAAAGGGACCCCGCGCCGCGAGCCGGCGGAGAGGGCCGAGGTCGACTTGACTCCGCCCGTCATCAACTTGGCTTCACCTCGGAGGGAGGTGGTGGGAAGCTCGGGGGCTCAGGTCCCCGGTCCGGACGTTGCTCAACAACGTCGTTTCCCGAGGTGGGTGTTGTCTTGCTTTCTCTTCTTTTCTTTTTTTCTCGTATGCTGATATGTTTTGTGCAGGCGGCGGATATGGCGCTGGACGGGCTGAAGGCCCTGTCGAACTTCGTCATCAGCGGGGTTGAGCAGTTTCGGAGCTTATCCGCCGAGCTCGAGGAGGTGAGGGCCGAGGCGGCGAAGGCGGCGAGCCAGGAGGACAGGGCTCTCTCGGATCTAAAGGATGCCGAGAGAAAGACGGCCGATCTGGAGGCCGAGGCAGCCGGGCTAAGGGCCGAGCTGGCCGGAGAGCGGGAGAGGATGAGCCATGCTGCTGCCGAGCAGGGCGGTGTGCTTCGGGCCGTGGTTGAGCGGATATTTCGCTCGAAGCACTTCGGCCTCGCGGTCGCGCAGTTGGTGGGCGCCATGAGTACGCCTATTACTTCGGCAGCGATAGATCGGATCGCCGCGGACTACCCGGACCTTGACAAGGTCAAATACGGGTACGAGGCGGTGTCCGAGGAAGAAATGCTGCGAGAGTATGTGGAAGTGCTTGTGGAGTGCACTTCGGCGATCCCGGTGGTCGAGAGGCTGGCGCAGCAGAGGACCCTACTTTCTGAGAGGGCAGTTCGGCATTGCCCCGTGGATCGGGATGACAAGCTCGAAGCGGTCATTGCCGATCTGGCCAGGGAGTCCGCTGCCGATGCCGCTGGGGGAGGAGCTGGGGAGGGCGGCGCTGAGGGGCCCGAGGTTGGTGCTGGAGACTTGTAGAGATTTTTTTTTTTTTTTTTTTTTAGCTTGTACTTCGTCGCCGCTAGGGCGGCGCTTTTTCTCCAAGTATATGAAATACCCTTTATTGAACTGTGTCTATTTTTGCTTTTGTAGCCTGCTTTTGTTTTCTCCAACACTTCGCATCTTGAACAAGAGATAAATGCACTTCGTCAGGCTGTCGAGACTGCCGAAGTCGATGCTTCGTGCTGGAAGAGCCGAGCTGTGAACATCGAGATCGAAGCTGAGGCGAAACTTCGGTTAGCCCAGGAAAAACTTGACGAGGAGCATGCGAGGTTCCTGGAGTTGGAAGTTAAGTTCAAGCAAGCTTCGGAGGATATCCAAACCTTCAAAGCCATGGCCGAAGAGCATACGGAGTATGAGGACATCATCCACAAGAGCGGTCGTTTGACTATATACGAGGTCCATACACAGATCAAGGAAGTTCGTGCTCGAACAAAGAAGTACATTGAGAAGTACGGTGCGGAGTCCTGGCAAGTTCGTGAACAGGAAGAAGCTCTTCTCAAGTTGGGGTCTATGTATAAGACCGTGCTGAAGCGGAAGCCGAAGTTGAAGAGGTGGGTGCAGTCCAAGAATGCCCAGCTTGACTCGACTTCGCAGGCTTTTTTGGATGGCAACTTAGCGGGCGTGCAGCCCCCCAGCGCGGCCTTGACGCGGGAGCAAACTCAAGAAATAATGTCTCGAGGTGGGGGTCGAGGTCGAGCTGCTTCAGGGGGTCGAGGTCGAGCTGCTCCTTTAGGCCGAGGCCGAGGACAAGGTTTTGGCCGTGGTCAAGGGATGGCCTTCTTAGATTCAGTGCTCAGCCAGGGCGCTAGTTCGAGCTCGGGTCCGGGCTTTATAGAGAAGTACCTTAGTTATAGTAAACCTTCGGGCTCGGATCCCCCACCTTGATGTAATGGTATTTTGAGTGAAATAAAGCTTTATTTTTATTGCATCATTACTTCTCTAAAGTTTTTTCTCGATTGTGATCAAGTTCGCTTCAAGATTATTTGTAATGGCTAAAAAATAAAGGTAAAAAACTTTAAATAGCTACTTCGTTCGAACACGAAGTTAAAGCTTTTAATTTAGCCACTTCGTTTAAGAATGAAGTTAAGGTTTTCAGCTAGCCACTTCATTTAAGAACGAAGTTAAGGCTTTTAAGCAGCCACTTCGTCTAAAGAACGAAGTTAAGGCTTTTAAGCAGCCACTTTGTCTAAGGATAAAGTTTAGGCTTTTAAGCAGCCACTTCGTCTAAGGACGAAGTTTAGGCTTTTAAGCAGCCACTTCGTCTAAGGACGAAGTTTAGGCTTTACGTTCCTTGTTTGTCGAATTTATCGATAGGAGTGGTCTCCTTTACGCGCGTTTAGATGCTACTCCAAAATTGGAGTTTTAGCTTGATTTACTCGAGATAATATGTATAGAAAATATATACTTTATAAAATAACATAGAATAGAAATTAATTACAAATAATATTTCTTCAAATGGGAGACGTGCCAGGTTCGAGGTACTGATTCGCCAGATAAATGGGCGAGCTTGTACGACCCTTTGCCGAGGACTTCCTGAATTCGGTAGGGTCCTTCCCAAGTAGCTTCCAGTTTCCCGAGCTTCTCTGCCTTACTAACTTCATTGTTTCTAAGTACGAGGTCGCCTATTTGAAACTGCCGATGCTTTACTCGGTTATTATAATACCGAGCTACTTGCTGTTTGTAGCGAGCTTCTTGTATATGAGCTTGTTCTCGTTTTCTTCCAGCAGGTCTAAATTAGTTCGGAGACCTGCTTCGGTTTGGCCATTCGCCTGAGAGTGTGCTACCGAAGTGAATTTCTGCTGGATGTTGAGTTCGTCACACCATTCTTTAAACGTCTTGTCCATAAATTGGGTTCCGTTATCCGAGATGAGGACGTGGGGTATGCCGAAGCGACAGACTATGTTTTTCCAGACGAAGTTGAGGGCTTTTTTGCTCGTAATTCTTGCTAGAGGTTCGGCTTCTACCCACTTCGTAAAGTAGTCGATGGCTACTATAAGGAATCGCAGCTGGCCAGGGGCTTGCTCAAACGGACCAACGATGTCTATCCCCCATTGCATGAATGGCCAAGGGTTTTGTATGCTGGTCAGCTCGGTTTGAGGTACCCTTGTAACTGCTGCATGGAGCTGGCACTTCGGGCACTGCTTGACGAGGTCAACTGCGTCTTGAAGCATGGTCGGCCAATAATATCCCCATCTCATGACCTTTCTAGTTAAGGCTCGAGCTCCGATGTGACTGCCACAGGATCCTTCGTGTACTTCGCGTAATACATAGTTTGCTTGGTTGGATCCCACGCACCTTAGAAGAGGTTGAAGGTATGATTTTCTGTATATTACTCCCCGATCTAGAATATACTTGACTGATTTGCTATGAAGCTTCCGCGGTTCGGTTTTGTCAGTAGGGAGTTCGCCTCTTTCTAAGTAATTGCGGAGTGGCATCATCCAGTTCGGCTCGTCGTCGGTCACCATATTCACTTCGGCTTCATCTATATTTCGAGTTTTTACTTCTTCCACATGAGAGGTTGTGGATGACGATGTGAGTTTGCTTAGTGCGTCAGCTCGGTCATTATCACCTCTCGGGATTCGTATTAGCTCGAAGTACGAGAAGCCTTCTTGTAAGGTTTTGACCTTGTGGAGATATTTTTTCATCCTTTCACCTCGTGCTTCATATCTGCCTAATATGTGACTTACTATAATCTGGGAGTCACTGTAGATCTGGACAGCTTGTAGTTGAAGGGTTTGCGCGAGGCGAAGTCCGGCTATTAGGGCCTCATATTCCACTTCGTTGTTTGTTGTCGGGAAGCTTAACCGCAAAGCGTAAGGGATTTCTTTTCCTTCCGGACTTACAAACAAAATTCCGGCTCCACTTCCTTTATGGTCTGACGCCCCATCCACATAGATTTTCCAGCAATCTACTGGAGGTGTCTTCGGTGTTTCTTCTTTGATGTTATCCTTGACAGGTTCGGTGGGCTTCGGAGGTTCGGCAAATACTGCCTCTACTAGGAAGTCCGCTAGTGCTTGTCCCTTGATGGCCTGCCGAGGTGCAAAGGAGATCGTATGCTCGCCGAGTTCTACCGCCCACTTGGCAATTCGTCCCGAAGCTTCTGGCTTTGTGAGCACCTGCCGAAGTGGGAGGTCGGTCAAGACCTGTATCGGGTGAGCGTGAAAATATGGTCGAAGGCTTCTTGCAGCATTCACTAGGGCGAGCGCGACCTTCTCCAGGGGTTGGTACCTCGTTTCTGGACCTTTTAGAGCTCGGCTTATAAAATAGATGGGTAACTGCCGAGGTCCTTCCCGTACTAGGACTGCGCTTATTGATTCGTCCGAGGCGGCGAGGTATAGGGAGAGAACTTTGCCTTCCTTTAGGACGGACAATGTCGGTAGATTTGCGAGGTACCTCTTTAAATTCTCGAATGCTAACTTGTGCTCGTCGTTCCATTCGAAGTTCGGAGCCTTCTTTAGAATTTTGAAGAACGGGAGTTGCTTCTCGGCTGCCTTAGATAAGAAACAGCTTAGTGCGGCCAAGCAGCCCGTCAGTCTGTGCACGTCGTGGACCGACTTCGGCACTTGCATCTCCTGGACAACCTTAACCTTTGCTGGATTGGCTTTTAATCCTTCGCGAGAAACCCAACACCCTAGGAACTTTCCGGACTGGACCATGAAAGTACATTTTCCTGGGTTCAGCTTTAGGTTCACTTCGCGGAGTAGTTTGAAGACGACCTAGAGGTCGTTTAGGCTGGTATCGACTTCCTTGCTTTTGACGACAATGTCGTCGACGTATACTTCAACGATCTGACCGATGTGAAGTTCGAATATTTTGTCGACCATCCTTTGGTATGTGGCTCCAGCATTTTTAAGTTCGAAGGGCATTTTCTTATAAGCGAAAATGCCGAAGTCCGTGACGAAGGCTGTCTTCGGAGCGTCTTCGGTGCTCATGAGGATTTGATGATAGCCCTTGTATAAATCTAGGAAGCTGAACACCTCGTGACCAACGAGGGCTTCCACCTTTTTGTCGATGTTAGGGAGAGGGTAACAGTCCTTGGGGCAGTGTTTGTTGAGGTCGGTATAATCAACACACATGCGCCATCCTCCTCCTTGCTTCTTCACCATTACGGGGTTGGCCAACCACGTCGGATACTTCACCTCGAACAGGATATCAGCTTGTTGTAGTTGGCGCACCTCGTCGTGGATCACTTGGTTTCTCTCGGCTGCAAAAGCTCGTTGCTTTTGCCGAACTGGTTTCACCTCGGGATCGATGTTGAGGTGATGAGTGATGACGCTTGGTGACAATCCGATCATATCTAAAAGTGACTAGGCGAAGACATCCTTGAATTCCCGAAGTAATTGAATAACTCGACTTCGGAGTTCGGTTCCTCCGACGAAACCGACTTTGACGACCTTGGATACGTCGTTTTCGTACAATACGACGTCTTCAAGAGCCTTTGCAGCGGGTGACGTCGACTCCATCACCTCATGATTTTGTAGTTGCTATGCTTGAGGATGTCGCACACCAGAACCTCGGAGTGCGACCTGCATGCACTCCTTAGCCTGTGTTTGGTTTCCCCTAAGCGTGATAACCCCGTTCTTAGATGGGATCTTAATCGTGAGGTGGTAGGCCGAGCAGATTGCCCTCGTTGCTATTAGCCAGTCTCTTCCCAAGATGATATTGTAGGGAGAGTTAGCTTTGACAACGAAGAAGTGGATTATCTTTGTGGAAGATAATGGGCTTCTTCCGACTGTCACGGGGAGTGAGATCGTGCCATCCGTCGAGGTCTCTTCTTGTGTGAAGTTCTTTAACGGGACGGGTGCTGGTTTTAGGCGTGCTTCTTCGATATTAAGTTTATCGAAGCCGTTTTTGAAGAGCACGCTTACCGAGGCTCCGCTGTCGATGAACACTCGGTGAACTAGTTTATTGGCCACCACGGCTTCGATGATGGTGGCATCCTGATGAGGCAAAGCATGAGGGACTGGGTCGTCGCTGGAAAAGGTGATGACTTCGTCCTTTTTAAACCTTTTTTGCGAAGGTTCCTCCTTTGGTTGACTTCGGGCTTCGGCCTTTAACGAAGACTTCGTCGCGCCTTGAGGCAGTCCGGTGATGGCGGCGATGACTCCGTCATATTGAGGCTGATCTTCGTCTTCGTCCTCATCATCGTGCCTCGACTTTTTGTCTTGATGGGGTTTGCAACTTTCCCCCCCTCTATTTCTGCTTCGCTTGCCTTTGCCCCGAGGTCGGGCGTCTTGTTGGTTGCGACCTCGGTATTTTCCGAGGGTGCCATCTCGCACTAGATAGTCGATTTCCGAGGCGAGATTTCGACAATCCTCGGTGTCGTGGCCGTGGTCCTCATGGAATTGGCAGTATTTGTCCTTGGATCGTCGCTTTGATCCAGTTCGGGACAACGGGGGCGGTTTCTGGAATAGGCTGGCGTGAAGCTCGTATATTTCTGCCCGGGGTTTGGTCAGCGGAGTGAATTGACCTTGTTCCTGACTAGGCCAAGGTCCGAGGCGGGATGCCAGCGGACCTCGTTGTATCCTTTCAAGGGCACCTCGTCGGTTCTTCCCATGATCAGCACGTTCCTCCCTTCTTCTCTTGTCTTGACTTTCAGGTCGGTCCACCGCCCTTTTTCTCCTATCGGCCTCATCCGCTTCGGCGAATATATCAGCAATCTTCCATAGCTGTTTGGAGGTTTGGGGGCGCTCTTTTACGAGCTCCCTGAAGAGAGTGCCGGAGTGGATGGCATTTTGGAATGCCGAGATAAGGACGTCGTCTGACAAGCGATCGACCTTGAGGCTTTCATTGTGGAACCTAGCCAAGAAGTCGCTGACAGATTCTCCTCGTCCTTGTCTCAATGTAAGGAGTTGAGCCGGACTAATCTTAGCTTCGGCTTTCTGGAAGAAACGTCGCTCAAAAGCGTCTAGAAGGTCGGCATACGATCCTATGCTACAGTGCGGGAGGTTGTCGAACCATTTCCGTGCGTTGTCCACCAGCAGTTCGGGAAAGACTTTGCACATGTAGACGTCTTCGGCTAACCCTTGGTTCAACATGTTGTACTGGTACTGTGACAAAAAGTTGCTGGGGTCACAGGAACCATTATAGGGTTTAATAGGTGGGACCCTATATGTTGACGGGAGTGGAGTGTAGAGTATTTTGTTGGTGAAGGGGGTAGCGATTCGACTGCAGACAGTGAATCTCCCCTCTCTGTGGTCATCTTCGTCACGTCGGGAAGGACCGACGTTTTGATGAGGTGACATCCTTTCTCTGCGGTCCTCCTCGTCACGTCGAGTAGGGCCGACGTTTTGGCGAGGTGAAGTTGAACCTCGCCGAGGTGAGGCGATGTTTCCTCGGCGATCATATTGTCTTCGAGGGAGTTCGTCATTTCTTCCCTCGACAATCTGAAGGCTCGGGGGATGAGGTCGTTGTCGTGATGGTCCCGCTCTATCTTCCTCATCTTGACTCCGTTGCCGATGTTGTTCGGCAAACTTGAGGAAGTCTTGTTCGTGGAGGTCCAGGTACGCTTTAAGCGCGTCTCCGAGCTGAGGTTGGAGCGCGACGTTCCCCTGTTGACGACCTTGATTTAGCCCCCCGCTACTAATGGAGTCACTAGATCGGTTTAAGTGGACGTCTTCCACGTGACCGTCAGGAGTTCGGTGGATTACGAGCTGCCTATTAGGTCGGGCATGACGTTCATCCCCTTCATTGATGGATGTACGAGGTGGATTGGCAGGTAGTTCGGCCTGGTTCTGTTTTCCCTTGGCAGCAGCGGGTATAGCGGTAGAGCGGGTAGATCTCGCCATCGTATTTTCACTCAGAAACGTTAATCGAATTCACAGAATTTATATCTTTCCCACAGACGGCGCCAGTGTTCGATCGCAGATTTTTAGAGTGATTTTACGATGACAAAATAAAGAACAAGAACACAAGGAGTTACGTAGTTCGATCGTTAATTAGATCTACGTCCATGGAGAGAGGGATGCATTTGTATTGATAATGAGTTCTTGAGAGTAATAATACAGAATATGTCCCTAATCTAGCTTTAGAGACTGTATTTATAGGTAATCAGAGGTAGTTACAACGAATCCGAGATAGTGGGGCGCTAAATCCGGGGTCATGGGCTGGATCATGCCTCTGGGCTTTTGGGCCGAGGTAATTGGGCTCTTGGGCCGAGGTATTCTTGGGCCGAGGTGTTCTTGGGCCAGGTATTCTTGGACCGAGGTGTTCTTGGGCCTTGGTCTCGTTTGGGCCTGTTAGTGGGGCCACATCCTATCACTCATCTTGGGTAAAATAAGTTACTTCGATTTACCAACATCTAGTCGACGATTATTAATTAATCATTAAATATGTGCAATGCAAATTGTTATTATTAGTAAACATTGATTTAAAAGTAGATAATAATAATATTATTAGTAAATATATATATACACACACACATGTAAATCCATATTATAAAAGCAATTCAAAATTAAAGAAATGAGAACTTAAACACAAGTCAATTTGACTTGTTTCAATTTAAACCTCATCGTAGGAAAAGAGAGTTAATTCAAGAAGGTATGAATTTAAAATCCTTGTTATTAATTATTTTTAATAGAATTATTATTATTATTAAATCTTTAGATTAATATAATTAGAAGTAATTATAAAAATAATACAATAAATATAAGAAGTAAAATTTCATACATGTAATCAATTGGTAAAATCATAAGATACATAAAACAAGTAAAGTCTAAAACCTACAAACTATCATACTACAAAATCTAGATTTTATAAGATATAAGATTTAGCTTAACCTGCCCCAACTCATAATTCACAATTCAAAGAGAAACAAAATAGATCAATAAGAGGACAAAAACTTATCTGCCAAGATGAACAACCAAACCTCGACCCTCCCGAGTCACAAAAGTCAAGGAAAAGAAAAGAAATTTAACTATCTCAATCCTAGAAACAGAACCATCCGAAACTCCAAAAACATAAGACATTCCTACTCTAGGATTTAAAATATTAATTACATGTAATTGAAAATGAATAGAATAGAATTAGGTAAATTAAGCACACATTAGGGATTGTCGAATTTAACAAAATTTCAAAGAATAATGTGAATATGTAGAAGGTTTCAACAAATAAATAAATAAACTTTAATATGCTAACGTGAAAATACAGAGATCAAACAAAGCCATCCACCACCTTTTAAACCATAACCAACCAGAATATGACATGCGATAAGAAATCACTCTCAGAAATTGTAAAGGGAATTTATGATTAGGGTTTACCCTATTAAATCCAACCACGAATTGTCCAGCAAGGGTAGACAGAGGTCTGGCGACGGAGGGGGATTTGGGTGAGCTGCCGAGTTAACCACCGAGAGAGAAAGAAAGATCTAAGAAGTTCCAACAAAGAAACAAAATTATAGAGAAAATATAAATTTCATTAGTACAAGAATAAAGATCTGAAATTTAAGAACAATAAGGGAATTCTTCATTCAACTAAAATCCAACAGAAATAGGAAATGAAATAAAAATTCCACAAACCGTAAACAATTAAATTTAGAAATCACTTAGAGGGAGGAATCGAGAGAAGAACAAAAGAGAGAACCCAGAACTAGAGAGAGAGAGCTGTGTGTGTGAGTGTGTAAAAAAGAATGAGAAAGAAAATTTGAGAGAAGAGAAAGAGAGATGGTGCATATGTGTGTGCAGAAGTGAGAGAGATTAGAGGGAAATGAGTATCGAGAGAGAGAATTGAGTGGGATGATGACTGGATAGGAGTAGGGATGGCAATCGACCCGCGGATACCCGAAACCCGCGGGTATCCGCCCGATTATTCGGGGGTTTTGGTGGGCATTTCGTATCCGTGGGTACGTTCGTGGTTTAAAACTAGTACCCGTTTAGTTCGCGCGTACGAAAATGGTTTGGCAATACCCGTACCCGCGAAACCCGTATACCCGCGAAAATACCCGCGAATTACCCGCGAATTACCTGCGAAGCCTACCCACGAACCTGCGAAACCTACCCACGAACCCGCGAAACCTACCCATCTAATAACTTATTTTATTGTTTTATTATTTTATTTCTAAATTAGAATTAGAATTATTTTATTTCTAAAGAATGGAAGCACTGTTTTCATATTTTTTGATATATTTGGTTTCGCGGGTCGCGGATCTCTTCATTTCGCGGGTTCGCGGATAGTACGCGGGTGGCGGATACCCGATGGGTGGCGGGTTCGCGGGTATCCGCCAACCCGCGGATACCCGCGGGTCGCGGGTTTGGTGGGCATTTCGTACCCGCGGGTACGTTCGTGGTTTAAAACTAGTACCCGTTTAGTTCGCGAGTACGGAAATGGTTTGGCCATATCCGCGCCCGCCCGACCCGATTGCCATCCCTAGATAGGAGATGGAGGATTAGAGTTATTGGACATATGGGCCTAAGTGTAGAATTAATTTGTGGACCAAATGTAAGTAATTCAGATGGAGCGATTAATGAGTTAAATGGGTCGATTATGGGCCGAGAGTTAAAATAGAAAGATGGTTGAGTTATTTTCCAAATGGGTCGAAATTTAATTAGTATGGGCCAAAATTTTAACTAATATTAATAGGCTTAATTCATTATAGTTGGTCTAAGTATTTTTAGTGGATTTGTTTTAATAGTATTGAGTCCAATTTTAATATATTGAAATGGTATTAATTAAAATTTATACTAGCTCCTAAGATCTAAATAAGTTTTATGACTTAAGAATTATAATATGTCAAAGTATAATAATTATGATTATTATTAATTACCCATCATTGATTTATTTGGGAAAAATAAATTATGATTTAATAAATTATAGTTTTATTTAAAATCCTACGAGACTATGGTTAGAAAATAGATTTAAGTACTTAAATATTAATCGAGTTAAGACTTGAGAATAATTCTCGAAATACTAAGAATAATATTTCCTTCCAATTAAAGAATAATATATATACTCAAAATGAGTATCTCACCTAGTAAACTCGATTAAGGTTACGCTGGGAGGAAGTACTAAGCTACAAGATCAAATTTTATTAGAAGAGTAAGCGAGCCAGATTGGCTTTCTATCCCACACACCAAGTGTGAGCTTTAATATATATCAAAATATGCATGCAATATCAGTTTTATGTTATTTCTTTTCAAAAAGTATTTGAATTGAAAATATATTTCAAATGTTGTCTTGCCATAAAACATTTTAGATTTTGTATGATATCTATCTGCTCAATTAAGTTCAAAGAATCGAATTCGGGTTTCGGTACTAGGACTAGTGTACACAAAGTAACCGTGAGTCATCGAGCGGGTTGGCCTGTTAAAGTGACCGCAAGTCGATGAAGGTGTTGGCCGGTCAAGTGTTCGAGGAAGCTAGCCACCTTCCCGACACAATGAAGAAGAAGTTACAGATATGGTAGATTCCTCAAAGAACTTAAATTGAAATCGAACTTTAGGTTTCACAAAAAAGAATCAGTGAACATAGGTTCTTTAAAGACACAATCCTTATATTTCACATAAGATGGCATGACAACTATATATGTATGAATGTGTTTTTGGCACGTGTCTACTGAGTACTTTTGTACTCAGTCCTACATATATTTTTAAATGTGCAGGCTGAGCCATGATGGGAAGGAGTGCTCTACAAGGCTTTGTCAATCTCTTTTGCTATTTTGAACTCTTGGGGGTTTACAAAACTTCATACATGTAAACTTTAATTAGATCTTATTTCTGCTGCAACATTTGATGTTTCCTGTTATGAACCTATGTTAGACTTTTAACTTCAGTTCTGCTTATCGGTATCTCTAGAACCGAATCATATGTTATGAATCATCTATATTATTGAAGTATCTTTCAGTTCCACATATATTCAATTGACCCATTTTCTATCCCTACTTCTTTAACCATTTCCTTAGTCACGATTTCCCGACTTTACTATCCTTAGCAAAGGCGGGTCGTGACATTCTTAATCTTCATGTTTATTTCAAACATATTCTACATCAAATCTTCGGAAGCAACGAACTTGGAAAGCTCTGATACCAGTTTGTTACAACTGAGTATCCAACGATGAAGAATAGTAAAGCAAAGAATAGAAAATAACACACTGCACACGAGATTTTTAGTGGTTCGATGATGAAGAATCGACTACGTCCACTCTAAACTGGAAAAAATATTATTTCCGGAGAATACATGATTAGAGTTTCTCACATTGTATCTCACGACCATTGTTTTACAATGAATTATGTTGTTGTGTGCATAAAATATACATGGGTACAATATTTATAGACATAAATGTTAACTCTAGTACCAAGCCCACAAATTTAGGCTCATAACAAATATTTCCCCAAAACACCACATGTTAAACTTCCTAAATTTGTTATGAACAGTAGCTTCAACAGGGTAGCTCGATCGCGTGATCTTCTTTGCATCATATCATTGCCTGCATCAGGTCATTGTATCGATATGTTTCTTGAACATGGAATGTAAGTCTTGCAGTCACTGGTGTGTCTCCTACAGGTAAGTGATCTACTCAAGTGATATTTCTCAGATGGGCAATGCACTTCTCCCATAGTGATCTCCTTGGACCACGCCGTTGAGGTGACCTATCCAAGATCGTATCACTGTCATCTCCAGGCTGATCTAATCTACCTAAACCAAGTCACCTACATGTCCATACCAGGTCATTCCATCAGTGAGCTTATATATCTAGACCAAGTCACCTGTCTGTCTAGGCCAGATCACTTACATCAGGTCGATACCATCAACATGTATCTCTTCTACCTTTTGTCTTTAGTGAGCTAGATGGTGCTAGGCATTACGATATTAATTATCTTTAAAGGGATCCCTCGTTTCACATGAGATCAAGAATATAAATCAAAGCTTAATATGGAAAAACATTGTCGATAATAACCAAATAAATAAAATTCTATCTTGAATCACTAACTTCACCGAATTAGGTCAAGAATTCCAATATACAAATTGAATGAAAGTTTAAAAGATATGCACTTACTATGAAGTGTAATTTCTTCATTCATAAAATTACCACAGACTACGCCAGAAATTAAAAGACGGCGGACATAAGAAGAACAAATTATTCAGTCGAAAAAATAATGATTGCCTTGCTAAAAAACACGATTCTTTACTAGGTTAGAGACTCATGTTGATAGCGTATTGTAATTCCTCTTCAATTATTTCGATTGAATTTTGCAAATTATCCTTAGAGAAGATAATAGGAGAACAGAGAGAATGACAGCTGGAGAAAATAAAATTGTTGGGTGCAAAACTCTAGAATCGTATTCTCATATATAGTTTGCTCACTCTACAAAGAGATGCATATAATTAATAAATACACAAATATTTTAATAGTAATGTCCACATAATAATATTATTTATAAAAAATTAAAAAAAGTTGGTTTTGAACATCAAAGGCTAACACATGAACAATTTTGTTTGAATTTTTTTAATTGGTCAATATATAAAATTTTAAATTTTTTGTCAGAGAAGATTCGAATTCTAGAAATATATCATATATTAATCTACCGCTAGGATAACACACGAACAATTTGTTTGAGTTTTATCTTATTTTTTTAATTGATAAATGCATTAAATTGCTAAGACAACATCATGGAAGACATGATCCAACACCTAGACAACACACTCAAAAGATTTGTTTTAATTGATAAGAATATTAAATTTGAAAGACCGCGTCATGAACAAAGAACTTGAAGCTATAATCTTTGGCATCTTGTATTAATCGCAAACATTTAGACAACACACTCAAAAGAATTTTTTTTTTTTTGAATTGGTAACACATTAAATTATAAAGACTGCATCATTTAGGATTCGAATTCATGACCTTTAATTTCGGGCATTAACTAAACTTCTATCGGCTATTGTTACGTCTAGGGGTGTATACGAGCTGATCCGAATATCCTGGGGCGTAGCTAGGTGGGGACAGGGGGGGCATTTTGACCCCCCTGAACTTTTTTTTAAAAAGTAGGGGTATTTTAGTAATTTCACATGTGTTAAATAAAATTATTATAATTATTATACAATCCAATTCAAACCCAATTCACGTAAAGCCAATTAATGACAAAGTCTATGAAATTAAAGAATGCAACAAGTCCATGAAATAAATAATTAAAAAAAATTTCATGATGTTAACAATTAAATATAATATTAAAGGCTCAATTATTGTGTCATTCATTGAAATGTAAACTAACAACAACAAAACTTAGTGTGAAATTAAGGAGCTCATTCACTGGATAACCTGGATTCATAGTGTGAAATTCACCACATCAGTACTTTACTCTCCTCGCTGGATTATTAAGTGATTGGTGAGTTTTATTCCTTCTTCTTACAGTTAAATCCATTACAAAATTCTTTATTTTAAATATCTAATTTACTGTTGAAAATTCGAGATTTGTGAATATTATTCTTTTGGTTCCTTGTGAACTTCGAGAACTCAGAAAATTAAAAATTTACAAAAATGTTTGAAGTATACATTATTATGTTTTTGATTATTTGAATTAATTTTTTTTTTAGCCAAATGGAGCGATTTTATCCGAAAGCAACACCTATTGTGAATGCTTCATCTTCATCAATCAATGGACCTACACCTACCCTTGTCCAACCTCAGAGACTAGAAGAATCAACGAAGGAAGTTAACATTGAAATTGATTTGGAAAATCTTCCAAGTGATCCAGGACTACAACCTAATTTAATGAGTTATCCACTAAACTTGATTGAACAGATTCGTAGAGCTTATTTATTGAAAGGTCCATGTCAGGCCCGCAATCTTAATTTTCCACAAAAAATGGAAGGAAATCGAAAACGAAAATTTGTTCCCTTTTGGTTTGATGAATTTAAGTTAAGTGTGTCAAGTTTGAGAGGTCAAGGGTATGATGGTGCAAGCAACATGAAAGGTGAATCCAATGGGTTGAGAAGCTTAATACAAAAAAGGAGTCCGAGTACTTATTATGTTCATTATTTTGCTCATCAACTTCAACTCACACTTGTTGTTATTTCTAAAAAGCACACAAGTGTTGGATCTTTTTTCAATGTTGTCACACGATTATGTAATGTTGTTGGAGGTTTTTGTAAGCGCAGAAATATATTGAGAGACAGTCAGAGAAAGAAGATCATTCAAGGGATTGCAAATGAATAAATTAGAACTGGAAGAGGGTTGAATCAAGAGATGACACTCAATCGACCTGGGGATACTCGTTGGAGTTCTCATTTTGGTACTCTCATCAACTTGATACATTTATTTTCTTATGTTGTTGATGTTCTCGAGTATATTGAGAAGAATGGTTGTGATGATGCGCAAAGAGCTAAATCAATTGATTTATTAGATGTTATGAATCGTTATGAGTTTGTATTTGTATTACATCTTATGAGGCATATTCTGGGAATCACACATGAACTATCTAAAGTGCTACAAAGGAAGTATCAAGACATTCTTAATGCTATGAATCTTGTCAAGGTAGCAAAAACACGTTTGCAAACAATGAGAGATGATGGTTGGAAGGACTTGGTAGAAGAAGTTTCATAGTTTTTTTATAATAAATGAGATAACTGTGACAGATATGGATGATTAATATGCAGCTCGAGGAAGAGGAAGACGTAGAAGTCAGAAAATCAAAAATCTTCATCATTACAAAGTTGATCTATTTTATTCTGTGATTGGCATGCAAGTTGTAGAGTTAAATGATCGTTTTGATGAAGTCAATACAGAATTGTTGTTATGCATGACATGCTTCGACCCTGGAGACTCATTTTCTGCATTTGATGTAAAGAAACTACTTCTCCTTACGGAGCATTACCCATTTGAATTTTCTAGAGTAGTTTTTTATGAACTTGAAAGTCAACTTGAGAACTTTATTGTTGATGTGTGTTCAGATGAGAAGTTCTCGAAAGTATCAAGAATTGGAAATCTTGCTCAGAAGATGGTTTCTATAAGGAAACATGATGTTTTTCCATTGGTTTATCTGTTACTTAAGTTGTCTTTGATCCTACCGGTTGCCACTGCTACAGTAGAAAGAGCCTTTTTAGTAATGAAGTTAATCAAGACTGCTCTACGCAATCGTTTGGAAGATAAGTTGTAGAATGATTGCTTAGTATCTTATATTGAAAAGGATGTTTTTACCAATGTTTCTAATGAAATGATTATGCAGCAATTCCAGAACATGAAAAATAGGAGAGAAATATTATGATGTTATATAGTAAACTCTTACTTGTTTGGGACGTTATGATGCACCTTTAAGATTATTGAATATTTATTAGAATTGTTATTTAACGTAAATTGCAATTTTTTATTTATTGTATAAATATAATATTTTTGCCACTTGAACTAAAAGTCTGACTACGCCTCTGCGAATATCTGCAAGTTTGAGCTCGACTCGTTGAGATTTGGATGGGCTCGAGCTCGGCTCATAATTTTTATATGGAGCTCGAGTTCAGTTCGAATTCGGCACGGTATGTATTCATATACCCTATGTCACAGCCCCAATTTCCAAAGGACAGATCAATCGGAGCGTGACTGTGAATTGAAGGAAGAACCGGAAAAAAAATGGAAATAACAGGAACAATAATGGTAATTGAAGAGTAATACTGAACAAATGGGTATTGTCATAGATTTGGAGGAAACTTTATAGCCCAAAAGCTCAATCCAAAAAGGAGTTAATAACATTCACGAAAGGTTCAAAATGATAAAGAAGTGTAATGAAGTACTAAAGTACAATTCGAAGATTCTGGTTTTTGGAAGACAAACCAGATAGCCAAAAATCAACAAAGGACAAAGAAATGCAGTGGAATAGTGAAAACCTAACACATATATGAAGATATGTATTATCTCTGAATACTTATCATATAAGAAATCTCCACTCAGCACCACCGCCACCACCCCATCGCTCAACCTGCAAGTGTTTGGAAATACAAGCAGGACTGAGTACTTGATGTACTCTGTGGGTTATGCCGAAAACAAATAGTTATTGATCATGCATTATCACAGTGTAACACAAGTATCTTGAAATAACCTGTGAACACAAAACATCATTTGATTTTACCAAAAGTTGGAGTGATCACTCTCTTTTCCATGTGTCTCATCCATATCTGTAACAAATGCTGGTGAGCAATGTTCCCGCTCCACCAGACTTAATCAATGATAACAACGCTGTGAGCAAAGTTACTGCTTCCCCAGACGTTAAAAATGGTAACAACCCTGGTGAGCTATGGTTCCACTCCCCCAGACGTTGACCAATGGGTGCCACCGGATCGGTCAATACTGACACACAGTCCTATGTGGACCGGTCCGTAATGACTCACGATCACACTCCCCATGTGTACACTAACCTTGACCAACACATGGCTCAAGATCCGATCGTTATTCACAAGTTGACCAGTTCGCAAACATGGCTCAACACAGATATGAATCACACACAAAACACAAAGAATTTTATGCATGTCAATCATTTCACATTTTCGCAACATGCTTTAATAAAGCAAAAATAATAGAGACAATTAAATCCGACATAAGAATCGGAATTTTCGATAAGTGCTCGTAATTTGAGACCCTTAGAAAAGATTCATGTCTCGATTTGAATTAATTTAGATTCACTAAATTAATTAAGTAATATAATTATTATTACTAAAGATTTCACATTTAATAATTAATTACTCTTAATTAATTATTAACCTTAATTATTAATCATCAATAATTATAATTTAATTAAATAATTAATCTTTAATTAATTATCAATAAATCAAGGTCCAAATTAATTAGGCCCAAAGACACAATTATTCAATAATAATAGTCCATTAGTATTAATTAAATCTAGACTAGCCCAATAATTATTTTGTAATGGTTTGGGCTAAGAAATATTTTTCACCATGGTCCATAAATTTATAGGCCCAACTAATTTAATTGAATAGGGCCCGACCCATTAATCGACCCGGCCCAACCCCTTTTCTAATTATATTCAGATTTATATAAAAAAAAACTAAATTAATAACCTAAAAATAAATTAAAAATGAAATAAAAATCACCCTCCCCAAACCCATTTACGGGAAACAAGAATTCTCCTCCCATCTCCTTTCTCTTTTCACAGAGAACACGCACACACACATATACACATTTTCTTCTCCCTTGATTTTTCTCTTCGGCCAAAGCTTCAATTTCCGGCCAATTTTCCAACGAGGTTCGTGCTCGTTCTTATCTAATTGAGTAAAGGGTTCGATTTTGGGAAAAGTCCCAATCTTTATTTTCAAGTTTCACACCTTCCGTCGGTTCACCCACTGCCCTCGTTCGAAGCCACGACAATGGCATCGGGGTCTCTGTTTTACGAAATGAAGCGACGATGCAGCCGTGCAGTGAAGTCAAAGGCTCTGTTTGCAGCCGGTTTGCCTCGAACAGCAACAGGGCAGCCCTCTTCGCGAATTTTTGACCGAGACAGCAGCATCGGTAATCTCTCCCGCGTTCATGCCCCGTCATCGACACCAGTAGTAGCCGTTGCCCCGTTCGAGCTCGATCGCGGGTTGAAATCAGCCCTTCACAACAATACGAGGTGACTCTCACCCGAATTTCATTCCTATAATTTGAATATTCGGATTTTGGTCGAAATGTTGTGAACTTATTGATGTTTGATGAATTATGAGATAATAACTTAGGTTATACTGGTTGTGAAATCTTGATTATAGTTTGTTGAGTTATTTGACTTGAGACCTAAAATTACAGATTATAGAATGTGGGGTAAGTGGAGAAGGGTGTATGATTTGCTATATAAATTTCTATTGTTCTAACACACGTAATAGGAAACTAAATTCTTATAGGTGAAGTATACTAAGTTGTGAATTAAGGAAGAACAACATAACTATTTTATGTGAAACCAATACTGAAATGAAAGCTTCAAATCGGTAAAGAGTTAAGTAACTTAGAATACGAAACATACTTGAAGGTGAAGGTGAAATGTGGAAGAAGATGGATTAGGAATGTGTTGTTGCTACTGCCTCTCTTCCTCTCCTATGCGTTCTTCACTTGCAGGGCACAAGACAACCAAAAAGCGGAAGGAAAATATATCTATAAAGATAGATGATGATGTCGATGGAATTGTTTGAATGGTGGATAAAACTTGAAGTTGGTAGGAGATTGAAGGATATGTGTGGTAGGGTGGAAAGCAACGTGGAGGAGCATGACTCCTCTTGATTTAAATTTTATTTTGCAACCATAGAATGTTGTCATGTATAAAGGTAGTAGTGTAAATATAGAATGTAATTGTGTATCATTGTAGGAATGTATTATAATTGTATTTGGGCTATTTTTGCCTTATTGGACCTTTCATTCCATAAATGATACTTTTAATCTCATTGGGCTTTCTATTTTATCTAATTGGATTTTATTAATCTAATTGGGCTCTAAATAAACAAATAGGAGATGTATCATATTAATGTTAATAGCATGTAATAATAATAATAATACTCAATTTGCTATTTGAATAATTCAAAATTACAAAATAATAAATCAATTAGGGATTTATCAATAATTGAATAGAAATTCGAGCACGTCACAATTAACGTTAAACTCATTGATAAATAAATTTTTCGTATTTCAAATTCATCAACGAAAAATTACAATCCTACGGATATGATACCCTAATTAATATTAAAACTTGATAATTCTTTCGAATTAAAGTACGGGGTATTACACCCTAGCTCGAGCTCGAGCTCGTTTAACTCCATTTTTCCCGATTTTGAGTTCGGCTCGGTTTCAGTTTGTTAACAAGTTGTCTAACTTATTATATACGCATTCTAAATTATTTCTTTTATACATATAATATATATATATATATATATATAATTATACTAGAAAGTTAGAAATATTATAAATTATTTATATTATAAATGTATGATATTATAAATGTATGATATTAAGCTCGAGCCTACTAGTAATATATGGCTCGTCTCGGCTACTGTATTCCCCTACTTGTACTTGTAGTTATCTAATATATTTTGTATTATAAATTATTTTTTTTACACATTCTTAATATTATATAATATACATGAAAATAAGGTTTGATATAAATAAACGAATTAAATATCACGATTTCGATTTGTATTCTTTAAATTATTTTGTTATTCGAATCATATTTCAAATTTGTTTCGAATATTTTTTTTATTCATATTTAGTTTATCAATTTGTATTATAATATTTATTAGATTTAATTAAATAACTTAATATATCATTCTATTAAAATATTCTTATATTAAATTTATAATGGTAACTATATATTTATAGTTATATATGTATTGTTTATATAAATACAATGTTAGAAACTTATACATATACATGTAATATGTTAAATGTGAGTTATGCAACTTTTATTTATATTAAAATTACATAAGTTATGAAATTGTATTATAATATATATTAAAATATATATTAAGGTTTGATTGAAATAACTCAAAAAATCATGTTGTTATAATAATTTTAAAAATATGTTACATTTATAATACTAATTATACTCATAGTTATAATAGTATATTTACATAATATTATAAATTATTCAATTAATGAATTTGCATTATGATTCACATAAATGTTTGATTCAAATGAAATTGTACATAAGTTTGTAATCAATAAGTTTGACGTAATGTATAGTCATAGACTCATAGTTACAATAAGTTAAATGTAATTTATTTTTTTATTATGATTATTATTAATAAATTTTATGCTTAGTTTAATATTCAATAAACACAAAGTTTATAATTTATCATTAATTAAATTATTGGAAATGTTTTTATATAAATAATAATATTGTGAACAAGTTCACGAACCTATTCGCGAACATCCGTAAGCTCGAGCTTGGCTCAAAAATTTAAATGAGCTCAATTTGAGGCTCGACCTTGGCTCGTTTAGAAAACGAACGAATTTCGAACAAGTTTTTTCCTAACTAAACTCTGAATAGTTCACGAGCGGCTTGATTCATTTACACCCCTAGCTACGTCAATATATATTTTAGGTTTTCTTTTTTAATTGATAATATATTAAATTTTAAATAATATGATTTGAAGGATTTAGAATCAAAACCTTTGATATTGAATACTAACTTTCTACTATTATAAAAACACATATATAAAATTATGAATTTTTGTACATAGGTTAAAGTAAAAGAATAGTAAGAATTTATAGCTAGATTGAAATTCATCTTAGTGTCCTATTACTAAATTTTCAATGATTATTTTATTATTATCAAAGCATGTATCGGGTTTATTGGATATCAATAATATTACATGTATTAATCTTCTTACATCAGAATTATAATAAACAGTCATTTATAATATCTGTTAGTAGTGTTATAATTGTTCATTGTTATTTTTTGCATTCGTTTTGAGTTGTTTTAGTTGCTTTTAGTTTATACTGTTAATTTCATATTTTCTTTTAATTTTCTTTGTTTTATTTATGTTTTCGTGTTTTACGAGTCAAGAATTAAATAACTTGGAAAAATTAGAATTATGATTGTCTCAATTCGAACCTATAGCTGTAAACAGATCCAAAATCAAAATAGAAACAAGTAAGAATAAGACAAACTAAAATTATCACATGCAAGACATCACAAGATTAGCGATTGCCGAAAATGGGCACTAGAGATGGGAATTTTAAGCTACAAATTCGGCAACTGCAAAAGTGGTGGCTGAGTTTGCTAGAATTTTGTGCATTTTTTATTTTCTCGAAATTTTTAGTATTTATCTACTATTTTTTTTTTATAAATTTAGATTACATTAAATTTAAATTATATAGCTGCATCACGGAACACTCGAACTTGAGACCTAATCCGTTGGATGTTGAGAATAGACACACGCACACAATCACGAACAGTAAAGAACACACGAATTTGTTTACCCAGTTCGTCTTAAGACTACATCTGGGGGCGATATCAAGCCAGAGTTTTCACTATATGATTTTTGGATCCTAGGTTACAATGAGGATAAGCTATTTATAAGTAGCAATATAACTTTAACCCTAAAGCCCATTATGATTAAAACTGGGCTAATAAAGTGGGCTAAAATATCTCCTATTCAGGCTCCACAACCCAACAATCTCCACTTGGAGACTGAACTCCTCAAGTAACCATATTTTCTTGCTCCATCTCACGTATCCGTCTGGCATCGCCTAGCCTCATCGTCAAGTTCCAAGGCTAATTGAAGCTATGCATAACTTTAATTTCTCTAAGGTCACCACCTTAGTAAACATGTCTACTGGATTTTCACTTCCAATAATCTTCATAAGTTGCAAAGTATTATTCTCTACAAGATAACGAATGTAGTGATACTTCATTTCGATGTGATTTGTCCTTGAGTGAAACGCCGGATTTTTAGCCAGAAAAATAGCACTTTGACTATCCCTGTAAATAATACTATTCTTATGCTCTTTCCCAAGCTCACCCAATAAATTCTGCAACCACACCATCTCCTTACTCGCCTCTGTCACTACCACATACTCTGCCTTTGTAGTAGACAATGCAACAACCTTTTGCAACTTAGAAGTCCAAGAAATAGCAGTACCACCATAAGTAAAGACATACCTAGTTGTACTTTTTCCCCCATCAAGATCATTTGATGCCAAGTCTGCATCAACATATCCCACCAGCTCTATACTCTTGTCATCAAAACACAAAGCCTTGTCTATGGTACTTCTTAAGTATCGCAGGATCCACTTAACTACCTCCCAATGTTGCTTGCTCGGATCACCCATGAACCGGCTCACCACTCCCACTGCATGAGCAATATCTGGTCTTGTACACACCATGACATACATAATGCTACCAATTGCTGAAGCATATGGAACTTCCATAATTTGGGCACGTCCTCCTTGGTTTTTGGCGACCCTTTCTTCAAAAGTTTAAAGTGACTGCCCAACGGGACACTCACAGGTTTCGATTATGACATGTTGAATCTTTCCAGGATCTTTTGATTGTAAATTTCCTGTGAAAGATGCACATTTCTTGTTACCTTATCGCGCTCGATTCTCATGCCTAATATTTGTTTTACTTCTCCTAGATCCTTCATGGAGAACTGCTCTGACAGTTGCTTCTTCAACTTATCCACTTCTTTTGTATCAAATCCTAAGATTAACATATCATCAACATATACTAAGAGAATAAGAAAGCTCTTGTCGAACCTCTTATAGTAGCAACCATGGTCAGCGTGGCATCTCTGGTAACCAATCTCCATCATGACACTATAAAACTTCTTGTATTACTGCTTTGGAACTTGTTTCAGGCTATACAAGCTCTTCTTCAACTTGCACACAAGTTGTTCCTTTCCCTTCACTATGAACCCTTCAGGCTGTGTCATGTACAAATCCTCTTTCAAATCACCATGAAGGTCCTAAAACACTAGACGATGGGGGCCAACTTGACCAACCGCCCTCATACTATGATCATAGTATGATCCATTTTTAAAACATGTCAATATAATGGAATGATCAGATCCGAGGGATCTTTCTGTTTTTCATAATTGTATGGAATTTTTGGATTCGTGATTCATATTCACGAATCGTTCATTAGAATCAATATTCTCTATATAAATCTGGCGGGATCAAGAAGTTATCAAAGATTTTCTTTAAAACTTTTAGTTCAAGGGAACAAGTAGAATGTCTTCATCACGCCGTTTTTACATCCATCTGATGTAACAAGTTTTCTGTAGCTACCATACTCAACACCATTCGAATAGTGGTTAGTTTCAGAACAGGAGTAAAAACATCAGTATAATGAATATTGTATCGCTCGTCAAACCCTTTGACAACCAGTCGGGCCTTGTAGCTTCTGCTACCATCAACTTCAATCTTTATTCGGTAAACCCACTTGCAGTGCAAAACCTTCTTGCCTTTGGGAGCTCAACAAGTTCCCAAGTGCCATTTAACATCAGAGATGCTAACTCATCGTCCATAGAAACTCCATTTATGTCTATCCTCTTCGTGCTCTGCTTCTGCATAACATTTGAGCTCCCCACCATCAGTAAGTAACAAGTAGTAGTTAGAGGGCGAATACATATTAGGCGCACGTTTCTCTCTAGCTGGTCTATGCAGCAGAATCTCCGGTGGTGGGGTCCTAGGTTCTTCATCGAGAACCTCTTCCTTCTCCTCTTCCTCATTCTAACTCTCATTGCTCCCACTCAAGTTTAAGCTTTAAACTTGTCAGAATCTGACGCCTCCAATTTGTCCTTATACATAACATGTTCATTGAAAACTATATCTCTACTTGTCACGCCCCGACCTCCGTCCTCACGGCAGAGACCGGGTGTGAGATTATAGAATAAAAAGATAACAGTTTCAAAGAACCTTGAAAGCTTTGACTGAACGAAAGATAGTTGATTAACTGTGTTCAGTTCACAACAAAGAGTAATTACATGATTGGCATCATTACCAGAATTTACAAATGGAACCTCTTGCAGCGGAAAAACAGGATCAACATAAGTCTATGTGTATGAAGACACGTAGACACCCAAGTCTATACTTAAAAGTCCGACAAGCCCGACATAGCACATCCTTTCATCAAGCCTCAACCTGCACATTTAGAAATATATGCAGGGCTGAGTACAAAAGTACTCAGTAGGCACATTGCCCAAAATCACACACATACATATATAATTGTCAATGCCGTAAGAGTGACACGTAGGGATTTTGTCTTTAAAAGTACCTACGTTCACTAAATCATTTTTGTGAAACCTTAACTTTTTTTGACAGCGCTGTCTACATTCTTTAGTACTACGCCATATCGGTTCTTTTTGAGTCCGAGAAGGTGGCCACCTTCTACGGACACCTTGACCGGCCAACCCTTTCGATGACTCACGGTCCTTGTGTACACGACTCGAGTGGGTTTTGCCTGCCCACTGGAATCCGAATTCGATCTTATCATTGGAACCTTAACCAGATAGGCTTCATACAAAACATAAAACATTTCGGCAAGACAATACTTTGTAAACATCTTTTCTCATTTTGAAATCCTTTCGAAATCAATATAAATAGCATACGATCACACATAATTTTCTTTGTAATAGAAAGCCTACTTGAATAGCTTCAGTTTGCACTTGCTGTAGTCTTGAAATGCTCAATCGATCGTTCGTACGAACCTTTAAAATTTCTCGTATAAATTAAAATATTCATAGTGCATTTAAAACCATTTAAAATCTTAAGAATATAAATTATTCTCGGTTCTCGATTCAATTCTTTAATTTGTAAATATTGATCCTTAGAATCAATATTCTTTCTAAGGTGTTAAACTTTAATTCCATTATTCTCTTAATAATTAATTCATGATAATTAATTATTCAACTAACTTTGTGAGTTAAAATTATTTAACTCTTGGCATCACTTTAATAAATATTTTCTTAATTAATATTTACATGCAATTAGAGATATCAATTCTCTAACTTAATAATCCAATTAATTTAATTAATTGGATTTCTTAATTCCCAAATTGAAATTTAATTGACTATGATATATTCGAATATTTGGTACGTATAACTTTTACGTAACTTATTTAATTTAGTTTCTACTAAATTAAATATTGAGCCCATCTAATTCTTTTATTTGGGTTCTCGTAAGGTATACAACTCGGTCCAACTTTTAAATTGTCTCGACCCGTTTCTCATTAAATTTTCGGCTCGCAGCTACATTATTTTCGGCCCAGATTAAATAAATTTTTCCAGCCCAATTCTTTAATTACTGAAGCCCAATCTATGTATTATTTTGGCCCACTCATTTTATTTAATTCGGCCCAATATTCAACCCATCATATAATTTAATCTTTGGCCCATATATCATCTAGCTTAAGCCCAATCATTTGTTCAGCCCGGCCCGTAACCTGGCCCAAAACCCGGCCCATTATCTAGAATCTTCTACTCTTTCCCTAACCTTAATTCCTTCCCTAGACATTATACACTCTTTCCTTCCTCTCTTTCCCTCTGCTTTCTCTCGTTTCCTCTCTGTCTCTCCCTCAGTCTCTCCTTCTTTCCCCCTTCACCGACTCCTCTCTGGTTCTCTTCTCTACTTTCGTTTCTCTCGTCTATTTCCTCCATCTTTCTCTATTCCACGCCCTCGGCTCTCAACCCTCTACTTCACGCTTCTCAGTTCCCTGAGTTGGATGACCAAAATCCCTCCGGTGCTCTTCTTCAAAGGTAAATCTCTTCCTTTCACTCTCTGATTTTGTTTCTACCTCCTTCAGCTCCAACTTTTCTGTTTCTACCCTCTCTCAATCTCTGCTCTCTCATTTTCTGCAGGAAGGTCCTAGCTCCAAACTTCTCTAATGGAAATTAATTGGAATCCTAGGGTAAAACTATCTTTCTTATTCTCTGCTTTCACTTAGTTTTCGATTCTATTTCTGCATGCTAAAGAATTAAATTAAGATTTACTTTGGGAAGGATTTGAGTGATTTCTGTAGCTCCTGAATTTATTTCCTTTCTGTACTAAAGTATTTCGCTCGTTTGCTTTCTGTTTCAGAAGTTTTTTCCCGACTCCTACATACCTCCAGTGTTTGATTTCTGATTTCTTCCTCAATAAGGTAAGATAGCTTTTAATTTCTGTTTTAAAATTTCTAAACTCTTATCTGTGGCTGCATGTTTGAGATTTAGAACAGAGATTCAATTTGGATGTTTGAAGTTCTGTATTTTCTTGAAATAGTTTCTTTTCTGATTTAAAGTGCTCCGTTTGGTTGATTTGGTATTCAGACTGTTCGGTGGTTAGGTTCTCTGTGGTGGCTGTATTACATTACTTCTATTTGCCCTTACTGCATGTTTTCATTTATTTATCTTCTGTGCTTGTTGACTAATTGAAGTTGGGATAGGATATTAGTTGTTAAAATCTCTTAGTTTTGTGTAGTGTTCTGAATTCTTATTTTGGAAAGATTTATATTTGTTTTGATTTCTGTCAGATTTGATTTAGGGTGGAAGTTAAGGAATAAGTCTTAACTTAGAATCTTCATCCTTATTTATACATTTTTGGGTTGCTGATTCCTATTTTGTTGTTCTATTTTTAACCGAGGGAGATGGCTGTAGTATGGATTCAGCTATGCATTTGATAGGTGTTCAAAACCAGGTACTTGATTTGTTCTTACTTTCCTACTTCTGAATTTGGAATGATGAATTTTATGCGGGGTGGCTTGGTGGAAGCTGATGGTTCTGAGGTTTCTTCCTCACCGAGAAAAAGAAGTCCTCAGATTAAGCTAAGTGTCTAATTACAGTCTTAAACTTCTGGTTTTAACCCTCTGTGAAAATAATATTTTCTGGAAATTTTACCAAGTCTCCATCTCAAACTGACTTGGAATTTATAGTGTTTTACTCTTACATACTAATATACTGGAGATAGGCCCTTGTTCTGAAAAATGTGCTCTGCTTTAAATAGATGCTTACTTGTCAGAAATATGTATCCATACTCTGTGTTTATATTCTAGATAAAAATACTTATGGGTTGTTGTTTAGACTATGAACATATATATATATTAAGTTCAGTTTCTAGTCTTTTAAACTGGGCGTTTAAACATAGGTATATATATATATAAACTGATCTTTTGGAAGACTAAAGGATTGAATCTTATTTTCTGAAATCATGTTTTTAAATGGGAGGCAGAAAACAGATTTGTTCTGCTGTGAAATTCCTTAGATTTCAGTCATATATATATGTTACAGTTTTCAGTTTTCCTGAATTTAATTAGGGGGCAGATTATAGTTTGTATATAATTGTAATTTAAACTTGTAAGATATGAATTGAAGTAAGGCTAGAGTAACTCTTCATTACCTAAATCTTTAACTCCTTCTTGAATGAGAGTGTGGCTGTACTGCACTTGCTCTAGTGTTTTGAGTGTTTTTGTGTTTCTTGGTGTGTGGTGTTAAACGTATTCTAAGGCAGCCTTGTACCCCTTTTATAGTTATATTGCAGTGTGTGTTCTATTAACTTGAGACTTAAGATCTAATAATTCTATTAATAACCTAACTATCATTGTTTTGTAGGTGTGGAAGAGCATGTATCCACCTTGGAAATCCTGCCCTTGACTCAGCATAATTCCATCCACCTTGCAGTAGCATGGCTGCCACATTTTCTTCTTTTTTTTAGACATGCAGCTTTATTGAATACTTAGATATAGATTTGTTTTATGCAATGTATGTAACGATTTCCCTGTACATGTATATATATAATGTGGGTTTCATATGTTTTGTAATAATTCAGGATTCTATACATGTATACACATGTATGCTATATACATATTTACACCTAATGCAGATCTATTTATTTATTTATATATATATATATATATATATATATATATATATAGATACTATGCGTGTGATTCAGATTTCAACCCTATATATATATATGTAGCATGCTTCCCACATACATATTTAGAGATCATAAACTTAAGCCTTCAACTATATAGTATGTACCTCATTTAAATAATTTAATTGATATATCACTTATACCTACACTTAAAATTTATATAAGTCCAATGTATAAATCATACAATTAATATTAATAATCTTTAATATATCTAAATTAAGATTTCTTTAATAGCTTATTATCTTAACCAAAAATTCTTCTTAAATTATCTTAAACTCTTATTAATTAATTAATATGTTCAATATATAATTAATAATCGCACACAAATATCATTTATTTCAATAACTAAATACGGGGTATTACACTACTGCGAATAATATTCTGGTTATTCTCATCCTAGAGCTTATAGCCGAACTCATCACTACCATAACCAATGAACGTACACTTAACAGATTTGACATCCAACTTACTTCTTTCAACATAACTAACATGAGGATAAGCAACACATCCAAATACATGAAGATGAGACAATTTTACCTCTTTTCCCGTCCATTCTTCCTCAGGTATCCGATTCTCCAATGGAACTAATGGACCTCTATTGATTAGGTATGTTTCTTTGTTTACTGCATCTGCCCAAAACGTCTTAGGCAGTCCATACTTCAGCATCATGCATCTGGCTCACTCATTCAACGCTTTGTTCATTCGTTCTGCCACTCCATTCTGCTAGAGTTCCTCTCACGGTCTTCTCCATGCGAATCACATTCTCAGCACAGTAATCGCTAGACTCACGAAGGTCATACTCTCCTCCATTGTCAGAATGAAGACACTTTACTTTCAACCATGTTTCATTCTCTATAAGGGTTTTCCACTTCATGAAAGCATCATAAGCATCAAATTTATTTTTCAGAAACCCAGATACAACAAGATAAATTTATAATACCTACACTCTTCACTAGGTTCTGCTAGTGGCAAGCACAAGGTCGATCTCAGAGAGAGTTGGTGGATTCCTCTCTCGATGTCACAAATTGGAGTTTTGGGTTGTGTCTTCCCTTGGGCAAGAAGTGTAATCAAGCAGAAAGTAAAGTGCTGTAAAAGTAAATAACTGAAAAGAAAACACTAAGAAAGTTAAATGAGAAAGTAACTTTATTTGAGTTAGAATCCTTGAGTCTTGACTTATGTCTTGATCATTGGTGCAGAGTTGATCATTGTACTAGCATGTCATTGGTTAAAGCCGAGTGTAAGAATGAGGGTTTACTCCTACCACCCAAACGAATCACTCAGGCAGCATCCTTTTTAATCATCACGTAGCCATCGAAGCCTCGCCCAGCATACCTTTTTCAGCCCAGAAGGTAAGAGTTACTCACTCCCTTATCCCCCTTGCCCAAGATTACCCTTGGACCAAGCTTACTCCAGCATACCCAAATAGGTATTAGTGGGAAACACAACAACCATGGCTACACCATCTAAGACGCCCGTCCCATGGCGTTCCCACCTACATCACCGCGTTGATCCCTCTAGCTGGAAAGTAGGGAGTCGCTAACAGTTGGAGTTTCCAGCTCTCAGTTGTAATCTGATCTTGCCCAAGACTGCTACTGACCAGACAACACAGAGGACTTGATCAAGTTGTATAAGATTTAGATCCAACGCTTTAGGAACATGCCAATACAACTATACGTGCGATTAGACCTAACTACTCATACGAAAAGTAAAGAACAAGGATGAAATAAACAAAAGCATACTTACATTGAAATACGAAAATAAAGTGTTACCAAAAAATCCTCTTGTCAGGACCAACCTTGGCAAGGCTGAAAGCATTAACATAAAATTGAATAAAATGTTTGCTCATAGTAATTGTTTCTTCCTCCCCAACACTCATTGAAATAAAGCCTAGACTAAGGATAAGAGCAGCCAGGCGTCGTCCCTCCCTCGAATATGTATGTCTCTGATTCATTAAATGGGTATTTATAGATCTTCATGGGCTTGAGCTTTGTGGTAGGTGCGATTAGGGTTTATAATGAAATTTCCTTCCCGATTAGATCTTCCACGTAGAAGGAGATGCTCCAAATCCTCCAAATATGGGGTGGAAGGAAAGGGAGATATGCTTCCTTCTCCGCAGAAGGAAAGAAATCCGCCGCGCATCCCAACATCTTGCCCGTTATCTTCTGCGCTCCCGACTGCTTCACTTTGTCTCTTTATCTTGGCCAAGGTGCTCCTCTTGCCCCCAGTGGTTGCAGCGTGATCTCCAGCGGTACCTTACCTTGAGCTTCAGATTGCCCAAGATGCTGCGTGTGTAAAACATGCCTCTTTCTTGAGATGACCTGCAACCTTAACATGTATCCTGCCAACCCAGACTTGTGTCCTCCCAAACACAAAACACGACACAAACAAAGGAAAATAACTCGATCTAGACCTAAAACAAGACACAAAAAGAGCACAAAATATGGGCTCGTCACACCCATGACTCTAACGGACTGCTGACGCTTAAGACAACGCATCTCCAATATCCTCCATGGTTGTGTTTGTTGTCTTCTTCTTGTTTTGTCCCTTCTTGTTTTTCTTGGGTGATGTACACTGATTCATATAATGACCAAACTCCTCACAATTCCAGCACTGGATCGAGTCGTTGTCATTCTTGGATTGACTATTTCCTTTGGATTTTGATCAACCATGATTCTGCCTATTCTTCTATCTGCCCCTTTCCTCCGGAATTATTCTTCAAGGTTGCATAAAGTAGTGTATAAAGAATAGTGTATAAAGTAGTGTAAGAGTGATAAAGGTGGTAGGGTCCACATCTTTCTGAAGAGATAACTTTTTCCATTAAAAAAAGTGTAATTATCTTATTGGGACGTGGGACGTCCCACTAAGAATGACACATTTCAAAAATGGAAAAAGTTATCTCTTCAGAAAGATGTGGACCCTACCACCTTTATCACTCTTACACTACTTTATACACTATCCTTAATAACTGTGCTGGAAAAAAAAGTGACAAGCTTAGTGAGATAAATGGAGTAATAAGATATTTCTGATAATTAAATCAGATAACCCACATACTTACAGATATATGCTTGAATTAAATCTAGTAATCCTAATATCAATTACGGTCACAGGAAAATCAAAAGAATTAAATCCAATTTATACGATAAATTAAAATCATGTGTCCGCTCTGATACCAACTGATAGAACCCGTATGAGGGGCTCGCAAATCCGCAGGATCTACACGTTTAAATTATCATATAAATAATCAAATTCTATAGCAATTAATACCACATATGAGAAAATATTGTGGAATTACATATCTCTTTTGATAGTCTTTCGCTTGTGGAAAGACGATTTGGATCATCAACTACGAACATCAATCCTTCTCCAATTGAATTTCCTTCCACTACAAAAAAAAATATTTTAGCAACGGAATTTTTCCGTTACTAAAACAAGAAATTCCGTTACTAAACGTTTTAGTAACTGATTTGTAACGGATTTATCCGAAGTAATATCGATGGTTGCTAGAAAATTTAACAACGGAATGTATTCCGTTACTATATATAACAACAGAATTGTAACGGAATTTTCGTTTCTAGAATGGTTTCTTCTATTTTAGTAACGAAACTGTAACGGAAAATTCTGTAACTAAATTTTTAATAACGGATAATTCCGTTACTAAAATTTTACAAAAATTCCGTAACAATTCCATTGTCGATCCGTTAAAATTTAGAAACGGAAAATTTTTCCGTCACTATTCCGTTGCTATATAATGCATTTTTTGTAGTGTTCGAACTCTTTTGATCCAACATTAGAAACTTCTAACATATTTTCCATCCATATTTTGATTATTGCGTGGACAATAATCTATCAAACTTTAAAGAAGAGAGAGAAATTCGAAAATTAGGGTTTGTAATCCCTATCATTTTTGAAAATTTAGAGTATAATCCTCTAAATTTTGAGTGATTTCTCTTATGTTGTAGCACTCAAAATAATCGGTCACCCCCTCCTTTTATAGATAACTAGTGATTTTGCCCGTGCGGTTGCACGGGTAATTATTTTTTGTAGTATATTTTTTATTATTTTAAAATAGAGATAAAATTAATAATATTTATCGAAATTAAAATTAAAAATAAAAATAATTTTATTAAATGTGATAAGTGTAAATCCTAAATATTATATTTTTAAAAATTATGTTGTTATTTTTAAAATTTTTCTTATCACATATTATTTTATTTAAATATTATTTAATTAATATAAGAAGCGTATAAGCTCAAAATTTCATAATCAAAGATAGCCAAATTCAAATACATAATATCATGTCAAAAAAAATAAATAATATAATCTTATAAAGTTGATAATGCTAATTGCTAAAGGAAACTATATAATTCAAACAAATATAGTTGATAATGTTTAAAGAGATCCGGTGAGAACCAAGTCTTATATAAAAACTAAAACATTTGCATATTACGCATCATTTTGATGCATTACACATAATATATTATTGCATAACTTGATAATGCATTTTTATTCATTAATCAATGCATTATAATTTCCATACATTATATGTATAAATTTGATGCAT
Source organism: Leonotis leonurus (assembly GCA_026898415.1). Taxonomy (NCBI): domain Eukaryota; kingdom Viridiplantae; phylum Streptophyta; class Magnoliopsida; order Lamiales; family Lamiaceae; genus Leonotis; species Leonotis leonurus. The sequence goes on from JAPKLX010000135.1 coordinate 316,568, forward strand.
AATTAATATGGACCATAGATCATAGAGAAATCAACGGTTCAGATTAGTTCCTACTTCCTATTTAAAAATTAGTTCTCATTTAATCAATTCGCCATATATATATATATATGTATAATATAATATAATATAATATAAACATATATTTGCATGTCTAGTGTTTAGCTTAAATAACACAATTTTTTATTCAAAAAATACTAATTAATGTATTTACATTTAATGTAAATAAATACAAATAATCAATATTATTAAAGTTAATTAGAAATAATACAAACTAATTAATTAAAGAGATGTTACTGATAATTAAGTAGTGGAGGAGTGTGTAAATGAATAGTTTCCCCATCCCCTCACAACCAAATATGTGTGTGTGTGTAAATACACATTTGCATGTCTAGTAGCACGACTTAATTAAAAAGACTACAAATTAAGGTATTTACATTAAATGTAAATTATAAATATTACTTTGGTTAATTAGAAGGAATATAAATTAATTAATTAAAGATAGAATGAGTAGTAAGTTGGTTGTTGTAAAATGAATAGTCTCAAATTAATTTATATATAATTATTAAATATATAATTTTGTACATAGAGTTAAAGACAATTAATTATTGATAATACGAAGAAAATAAAAAATAATACATTAAATTAAATAATTAATTAATTAAATAAATGATACTAATTAAGAAGTGGATGAAGTGGGGAAATGAATAGTCTATCTCACTCCCTCACAACCGAGATATATATATATATATATATATATATAGGATATAGATCATATACAAAAGGATTTTAAAGTAGGAAATAGGAAATGATCTGGGCCATTGATTTGGATGATCGGACGGATATGATTAAATCTGATCTACTTAAAAAGGCGGTGCATTCCATCGCTTTGAACGATGCACGAAGGATATTTTAGTAATTTTTTATTTTTTGAGAGAGAGAGAACGTGTGTTATTGTAGGAAACTGCAAAAAGGCAGTTTCCTTATTCTCTCACGCAACACAATCTCTCCCATTATCAAAAAATAAATCAGATTTCTCTTGTTGGGAGGCAGCCGGAGAAATCCTCCTCCAAATTCTGTCATCTCTCAATCAGATTAGAATTTTCTAGAATCAATTCGTTCATGCCGCTCCGATGCTTGAGTAGTTTCAGAAATGAGCTGAAGAAGGCGGGAGTTTTGGGTTTGGATGGGGATGAGTTTGGCGCCTTGCACAGGAGGAGATGAAAGTTCAGATTCGCTAGGGGCGGGGACATCGGCGGTGGAGGCGGCGGATGCAGTGAAAATGGGGAGCCTTCTGTTGCTCCGATGCTTGAGTAGTTTCTAGTTTCTAATTTGTTTCGCATATGAAGGTTATTTTTTGAATCTGTTTCTTCATTTGATCTACTGATTCTTCATTTATTGTACTGATTCTACAAAGGGTTAAATTTGTTCTGATTCTTCAATTGGAGATTACGTTTGTATCTGTTTCATATGAAATTTGGGGAAGAATCAAATCACTACAAAGGTCTATTTGTAGTCTATTTGTATGTAAATTGTATTCTCCGATGGTAGCGGCTTGGGGAAATCTGATTTGGGAGCAGGGGCAGTAGATCCATTAGTGGATGAGTAATGCATAATTGTAGCCTGGTTCAATGCATATTGTTCAATTCCATAATGCAACAATGATAATATACCAACAATGAAACAAAATAATTATCAATGCAACAATGTAACTGAATTAATGCAAAGCTATATACTGGTTCAATGCAAATTGTTCATTTTCGTAATGCAACAATGATAATATACCAACAATGCAACAAACATAACTATCAATGCAACAATGTAACTGAAGTAATGCACAACTATATACTGGTTCAATGCACATTGTCCAATTTCGTAATGCACATTGTCCAATTAAATACAATGCATTTAAATACAGAGAACTGTTTTGATTTAATTATGGAATGCACCCTATAATTATGGAAAGTAAATAACCTCCCTTCTAGATTAACGTCAGTTTTTTTATTCTCCCTTAATTATCTCATAATTTAGGCTAATAACACACGTTCTCTCTCTAAAAAAATAAAAAATTACTAAAATATCCTTCGTGCATCGTTCAAAGCGATGGAATGCACCGCCTTTTTTAAGTAGATCAGATTTAATCATATCCGTCCGATCATCCAAATCAATGGCCCAGATCATTTCTTATTTCCTACTTTAATTTCTCTTTTTACCTGAACCACTCCCTATATATATATATATGTATAGTTTATTGTTAACTTGTCTCATTTGCAGCTCAAGGAAAAGAGTTGTCAACTGCCTATGTTGAAGGATAAGAGTTGGAAAGATGCTTTAGTTGGTTATGCTTTAGCTGCCACATCCCATTCTTCTGTCCCAGATAAAGGAGTACATGGTCAAAGAACTGTTGTAGCAACATAACAGTTGTAGTATATTATTTTGTCTATAGTGAAAAGTCTATGCATGATAAATGTTATAGTTGTAGTCTTTTTTGTCTTCAAGCAGTAGCTAGAGTGTTGAGACAGCTATATTAATAGATGTCTATGTAATAGTTAGACGATGAAATTGAGACATATCAATGAGGCTTTCCTTCACATCTATGCCTATGGCTTTTCTTCATACTCTATGCAATATTCATTTTCTTATATGGTATCAGCTGCTTATAGATCTGTCTCTGTAACCTCATCTTTTATATTTCTCCTCCTCAATTTTTCACAATGTCCGGAGATAGTGAGAGCTCAGCTGATACTTCAGAAACCTCAAACCAAAATACAGCAGTAAATGCTATTCCTATTTTACCTAAGAATCATCCAATCTCTATAAAGCTTTTAGATACAAACTATCTCATTTGGAAACAACAAATTCTTGCCACAGTATGAGGATATGGTCTTGAAGATTTCCTCAATGGGCAGTTAAAGTCTCCACCTGAATATGTTCCAATATCAAGTGCCACCAAGAAGGAAATGAAGTTGAATCCAGAGTTTATAGCATGGCATAAGCAGGACCAACTTCAATCTGCTTGGATTGAATCATCTTTGATTAAAAGTATAATGGTTCTTGTTGTTGGCCTCAACACCAGTTATGAGATCTGGAATACTCTTGCAGCCAACTTTTCCAGCCAATCAAGAGCTAAGTTGATGCAGTACAAGTTGCAACTTCAAACCATGAAGGAAAATCTTCCTATGAGAGAATATCTCAGCAAAATAAAAAATTGTTGTGACTTGTTGGGATCGGCAGGTTACAAAGTTTCTGAAGAAGACCAGGTACTCCACATTTTATCCGGTCTCGGAATGGAATATGATTCAGTTATGTTGAACGTTACTTCAAGAAATGAGTCATGGACAATTGCAGATTTACACTCTTTATTATTAAGTTTTGAATCAAGGTTGGATAACATGAAAGGTGTTTCAGTCAACACAGATGGCTCTCAACCATCTGCTCTCATTGCTCAAAATTCAAAAGCCAAAAACTCTTCTCAATCTTCCAACAACAGGGGTGGATACAATAATAGAGGAGGAAGAAATGGTGCTCTTAGAGGAGGAAGAGGGAGCAGAGGCAGGGGTTCCGGCCCCAAACGACCTACTTGTCAGATTTGTCAAAAACCTGGGCATATTGCTACTGATTGTTGGTATAGATTTGAGCAGAACTTTGTTGTTCAACCTACTCAGCCTAGACAACAGCAAAATCAAGCAGCACCAGCTTTTCAACAGTCCAACTTTGGAAATCAGTTTCAGCAGCATCCTAATATCAACATTGCTCAAACTAGATGAAATAATCAGTCTGTTGCTCCTTCAAAGTATAGTTATGAACATTCCATTTGGTTTCCAGACTCTGGAGCTACCAACCATGTCTCAAATGACCTCTCTAACTTGAATACTGATGTTGAATATCATGGAGGTAACACTCTAAAACTTGGGGATGATTTTGGTGTAAATATATCTCACATAGGAACATCTACTCTTATTTCTCCTAATGATAAATCTAGACAGTTTTTCCTTACTAATCTTCTTCATGTTCCAAAAATCACAAAAAGCTTGTTGAGTGTATCTCAATTTGCAAAAGATAATTGTGTTTTCTTTGAATTTCATCCTAATTTTTGTCTTGTTAAGGATCGGGACACCAAGCAAGTTCTTCTCAAAGGCATTGTTGATCAAGGCCTCTATCAATTTCATCTCCACAAGCCCATTTCCAATTCTCTTTCTCATTCAATCAATGATAGCATAGCTACCAGTTCAGAAGCTCTTTCAACTCATCTAGGATTTCCTTTTTCTGCACAAGTTTCAGATTGTTCATCTTCTCTTAGTTTGAATTTGTGGCATGAAAGACTTGGTCATTGTGCCTTTGATGTGCTAGAAAAAGCTTTGAAGAGATGTAACATTCCTTTTAATTCAATGAAAACTGGTCTATTGTGTCATCCTTGTTCCATCTCCAAAATGCATCGTTTACCCTATGATGATTCTCATACTGTCTATACTAAATCCCTTGAACTTGTTCATAGTGATGTATGGGGTCCTGCACCTATTTTGTCTCGAAACGGGTACAAGTATTATGTTACTTTCATTGATCAATACAGTAGATATATTTGGATATACATGTTGAAGTCAAAAGGGGAAGTTAATCAGGCCTTTAGACAGTTTAAAAGTCTTGTTGAAAAACAATTGAACTCCAAGATTAAGATGTTACAAAGTGATTGGGGTGGTGAATATCAAGGTCTTACCAATTTTCTAAAAGAAGAAGGAATACATCATAGAATCTCATGCCCTTATACACCTCAGCAGAATGGTCTTGTAGAACGAAAACATAGGCATGTTGTTGAAATGGGTCTAGCCTTATTGGCTCAATCTGGTATGCCACCTAGGTTCTCGGATGATGCTTTTGTTACCTCCATACATCTTATCAATCGCATTCCCACCAAGGTTCTGAATTTTGCTACCTCTCATGAAAAATGTTTTGGTATTAAACCAAATTATTCATATCTTAGAGTTTTTGGTTGCCAATGTTATCCATTTCTCAAACCATACACAAAACATAAACTGGATTTTCGATCAAGTGATGGTGTGTTTATTGGGTATAGCTCAAACCATAAAGGCTATAAAATTCTTCTTCCTACGGGAAAAATTATAATCTCCCGAGTTGTGTTGTTCAATGAATCTGTTTTCCCCTATAAGTCTTCTCTGAATTTTTCTCCATCCGAAACTCATTCTGTTTCTCCTCTACCTATAGTTCAAGGGTTTTTAAATCCAACTACACCATCATCTTCAACACCTTCTCATGTCTCAGTTAATGGTGATTCTCAGTCTTCTACATCATCTGATACCCATTCTAATTCCTCTTCTATTCCTTTTAATTCTCCACCTGCACCATCACCTTGTCTCAAGAAATTTATTCCACATCCTATGGTTACAAGATCCAGAGCTGCTTCTCAGCATCATACTCTACTTCAGGCTACTTTATCTTCTCATGATTTTTTGTATGTTGAGCCTAAAAGTGTTGTTGTAGCCTTGCAAGTTCCTGTGTGGAAATCAGCCATGGCTGAAGAATTTAATGCCTTGATTAGAAACAACACTTGGAGTTTAACAAGGCTTCCACCTGGGAAGAACTTAATTGGTTCAAAATGGGTTTTCAAACTTAAAAGGAATGCAGATGGTTCTATTTCCCAGTACAAGGCACGTTTGGTTGCTCAAGGTTTTTCTCAAGAACCTGGTTTTGATTTTTCACAGACCTTTAGTCCTGTTGTGAAGCCTACTACGATCCGAGTTATGCTCAGCTTAGCTATTTCTTCTGGATGACTTATCACTCATTTAGATGTGAATAATGCTTTTTTACATGGCTCTCTTAAAGAAGATATTTACATGAAACAACCACAAGGCTTTGAACATGGTGATTCCAGTCTGATTTGTAAGCTCTCTAAGGCTATCTATGGTTTGAAACAAGCTTCCTGAGCTTGGTTTTTCACTATACATGCTACCTTACTTCAGTTTGGCTTCAAACAGTCAAGAGTCGATCACTCTCTTTTTGTTAAATGTTGCAACTCTTCTGTGGTCTATCTTTTGATCTATGTAGATAATATGCTCGTGACTGGAAACAATTCTCGGGAGGTTCGACATGTCATTGATCTTCTTAGCAAGAAATTTTCTTTGAAAGATCCAGGGGAAGTGCACCATTTTCTTGGAATTGAAGTTATACAGACATCACAAGGTTTAAACTTGAGTCAAACTGCTTACATAAAAGAGATTCTCTCCAAGTTTCATATGGATGATGCAAAAGGGTGTTCTACTCCAATGGTTTCTTCTTGTAAGCTGTCTAAATATGAAGGAAATCCTACTGTCGATGGAAAACAATATAGAAGTGCAGTGGGAGCATTACAATATGCAACTATAACGAGGCCTGAGATTAGCTTTAGTGTCAATAAGGTAAGTCAATATATGTCTTGCCCTCTTGACACTCACTGGAAAGCTGTGAAATGTATTCTCAGATATTTGGCCGGCACTTTAGATTATGGTTTATATATACAGAGGTCTTCTTCTTCTCTTACAGTGTTCTCAGATTCAGATTGGGCCTCTGATGTGGATGATAGAAGATCTGTTACAGGTTATTGCACTTAGGTAACAATCTCATATCATGGTTTTTCTGATGTGACTTGGATAGGATATCTATTGCAAGAATTAGGGCTGAGCAAAACCAAACCGGAACCGAAAACCGAACCAAACCGAACCGAATTTGGCGGTTTGGTTCGGTTTTTTTAGCAATTTGGTTTCGGTTTGGTTTGAAATTCTCAAACCGAACTGTTATTCGGTTTGGTTTGGTTTGGCCAAAATTTGGCGGTTCGAAACCGAATTAACCGAACCGAATTAGATTTATATATATTAAATTATTAATATATATATATATATAATATTATATAAATATTTTATTTATAATAAATAATACATAAAATAGATAAATATTATATATAGTAGTAGTAACTATAATTTTCCTCTAGCATTTTTACAACATCGATGGTCAATGGACTTAATTGGAAGCATTTTGACACCTCTATTTCTTGAATTCTTAGTCACAGACCAATTGCATTTATTTCCATTTTCCGTAACAATACTATTATTAGGAAAACGTATGCACAATTCGGAACTTTTATTTATTTTGAATCATGTTGTTCTGAGCTTCTATCTACATTTGCACACCCAGATTTTAAAAATTAAAACGGGCACTACGAAAAGTTCACTCCATGACCAAACCAATGTGTATCAACTTCACTTATTTATTGACTACGATTGGGGACCGTAGCAGCATTTGTGCTTCTTTTTAGTGACGTACACTTGAATTTTGTTATCAACAACCGTTAGTTGTTTTCAGGCCTACTGATTAAGATGATGCATGAATTAACTAAAGTGACAATTGCAATTATAAATAACAAGAATGGCCATAGTACAGCAAAAAGTAACAAGAATAGCTATATCATCTATTTGGGGTACCGAGTTCAGTCTTCACAAAGCTACATATGAGTTGATACTCCAATCCGTATACATCGATATTGAGTACTATTAACAATTGAGCATGATTATTTTTGTATACTTTGGGTAACAAATCTTTTTCCAACTTCATGCAAGACACCACATCAACGAAAACGATCAGCAATAGATGCAATTCTCAAATAAAGCCCTGTTTTGATAGAACATACCAATCAGCGTGGGGGTGGGGGTTGTAATGGCCCCGCCGCCATGAGCTTCTCCTCCTGAGTTAGAGAGTGACGGAAATGGCAGCGGTGGCCATAAGGACAGTTATCTCCGGCGAGCAGCATACGGCATACTTCAGTCTTGTAGCGAGGGTGCCGGATAACGGGGCGCAGCTCCGTGATTCCATGAGCAAATTGACAGTTCTCCCCATAAGGGCACGCGCCGGTATCTTCCCACTTATTGCACAGCTCGGTTTTGAGCATCCCTTGGTTGTAAACATCAAATTCCAAAGCGTTTTCTTCCTCTTTTGCCCCTGGCACGAATACTCGTTGCTGCCAAGGAGATATCACACAGGATAATGATGACAAATCAAACAACTGAATCATTCCTTAGCAATTCCCTATTACAGATAATTTCATACATTTGGTATTCCAGAACTTGAATTAATTACCAATCGTTCTAGATATTATTTCAGTTCTGTGATATAGCTAGGATACTCAATTGTGTAATCTACAAATACGAATTTCTTATTATAATTAGATATTTCTTGTTTAATGACAAATAGACTCTGACAATGTAGAATCAAACGAGGAACCACATTATAGGAGAAATCCAAATATGCGAACGAATCAGAAACGGTTTCACGTGGAATGAATCGCGCATAAAGAAATCGGTTGACTCACCGACGGTGGACATGGCTGACTCACTGTTTTCTGGAGATTCGTCGTTTCTCGTCCAGATCGATTTATCATCTTCAGATAACCTTTTGAACGCACCGAAATGCTCTTCGGAAGTGCGGTCTTCTGGGGAGTCCTACGTTCGAAGCGATTGCATTCCGCAAGAGGTTGCGGAGCCGGAACATGAACTGGAATAGGAACGGGAACCGGAACAGACACACTGAGGCGATTGAATTCAGAGATAAAACGCTCTCGTGAGAAAATCATGGCTGCGCGATGTGATAGATCGGCGTTGGAGATGCGGAGAGACTCGTTGTCGCGGCGGAGCGCGTCAACCTCTTCGACCGAATCGCGAAGTCGCGATAAGCAGAGTGCATAGCGGTTGTAGAGCTGCTGGTACTCGGCAACGCTGCTCGTATCATGGATGTGGCGATAGGAATCGCTTCCGTCGAAAGATGCGGCATCGGTGGCGTACTTCTGATACAGGAAGGGGTACAAGGAGGAGTCAGAGTTGAGATAATCAGTCGGCGATATAGGTGAAAGATACGGATTATGTCGGGAGAAATGCGGTGGCGAGGAATCGTCGGCGGAGTTGCTGGTGAGGGATCCAAATGTTGTACTCTCCTTCTGCATCTCACCGGAAAATTATCAGTTCGAGATTTTTCTTTTAGAGGAATAAGGGAATTGGTAGTGAACAGAGGAGCAATAGAACGGGAGAATATAAAGCATGAGTAGAGAAATTATTATATGTGTGCCGGTGTACAGAAGGTTAGGAGTTGAGCCAATCAAAAGAGGGGACTTAAGTCAGTTAAAATGGTGTTGGTGGTGTAGGCCGTAGAGAAATAAATTGCTTGGAACAGAAGCATTTGAAGTTTTGGCGGGCAAAAGTAAATAACTGGTGTCACTGGGGTTTCCTAACAAACTACTTACTTAGCACTAAATTAAATTGGTGTTGCAACTTCCAACTTGCTATGAGCAATTAACATGCGCATCCATATAAATAAATATTATATAATTTTACTTGTCGCAATACTTTGTTTCGTGTTTTTTTTTCTTTCCTTTAAAGGGTTTTTTGGAATATTCGAACCCAATGTATTACATAATATTATTTTTAGAATCATAAAAATATATATGTATTAAAAATTTCGGTAACATTCTAGATTAATTGGCCTTACGATTACTAGTTAATTAGTATTTATATTTAATGTCAATGCGTATTGCGATGTTAATCGGTCCATCTCGTATTACGCCCGTTAGAGTTGTTAGTTTATCTCTATATATATGTTATGGTCTTGTAATGGCTTCGTCTTGTAATGGAAGCAATCAATAAATACGAATTAAGTTTTGGAACTACTTTTAGGAGCTTGACTTACTCCTCACTTGCTTGAAAGTGAATTGGAGTCCGTCCTCACTCGAAGAGGTCATTTATCGAAGCGATTGCGATCGAGGTCGTATTAATGAGCTAGTTTGAAAACCCACGGTTTAGGAATATCATTATAAATTTTCAATCTAAAAAAATCAACCCGATTTAATTCGAAATGAATTAATCGACAACTTGAGCGGATTGACTCGATTGACATCTCCAAGATTAATTATGCAATTAAACTTGTGGATTTATGATAGACACCGCTCAATAAAATGTAATATAATCATATTTATGTAGAAATTACATGATTTTGTGAAAATTGTGATTCATTGAAAACTAATAGTATGACAATTGACATGTAATCTTTATCTTAAAATATATATCATAATTATATATAATACGTTGGTATTCCACGTCATAAATTCATATAAAAAATTGATCACTTGGTTGTGTGCTACAAATTAACTTACTCCATCTAAGGCATGGGGTTGTAGGATTCACTTCTTATTTGATGTACACCGATAAAGTGAACGAAACAATGTATGATTTCGTCGTTGTATTTACTAGCTACATTAGCTTTATTGGTAAGAGAGAAAAAAATATAGAAATGAAAATAGAATAGATAATTGAGCATTTGAATGCACATGTTTGTAAATAACGTCGCTCGCACGTGTTGTAAGGTGGAGGAAAGGCTTTTTAGTTTATCAAAATCAAATAATAATCATCATTAGAAGTTGGATAAAACAAATTATTTGCTATCTTTTTCAAGCAAACTCCCTCCCTTTAAGTCTAACCATCATATAAAACACACTTGCTTCTCTATCACAACTCTTAACTAATTTTGTTTCCAATGTCCAATGTCAACGACATGATTTGACATTAATACTACATCTCTTTCCCGCTAAAAGTGATCATATTTATTTTATGATTCGTCCCACCAAAAGTGGTCATTTTCCCAAAAATAAAAATATTTTACCTTTAAATTACATCACTCCTACATTATTCAAGCACAACACTTTATTTTTTTAATTTTCGTGTCGACTCCCTTGTGACCGCTTTTAACGGAACGGATGAAGTATATAGTTTGTTCCCCAGTTAGTTGGGTAATAGAGTGAACGTGATTTAAAATTACAACTAATGAATGCGAAAATTAAAAATGAATCAATAATAAAAAACACAAGTTACGATTGGGATATGCATATATGAGAAATAGTAGACACGCAAAATAAAAATGATAAAGACAAACACGATTTATAATGGTTCGTAAAAAATGTGTCAATTATGTTCATTTTCAAAAGAAAAAATCTACATTCACGGACGAGTATAATAGAAATTGTAAAGAAAAATGAATATACTTCAACAGCAGTCTTGACCTGCTCTCATCAGAGAATGAATGCAACGACCTACTCCAACAGAGTGAACATTGACTTGTGATGGAACCTAATTGAAAGGTTCATAAATACGCACGATCTACATGTATGATAAATTAATTAAAACATATAAGTTTAAACACATATCATAGCATGTAAAATAAGTATATCATGGAGAAAATAAAAATAGAAAAATCGACCCTAGCATTCTCCTAAGGGATCGAATTTTACCTCCTCTGGGGACTAAGAATTCATGTCAGTGTAGATTGCTAGAACTCCACTGTTTGAATTAGGAACGGTGATTCTCCGACTGAATCTCCATCGGCTGAATTTCCACTATTTAAATCTTTACCGTCTGAGTCAAGAACCGAAATTCAATCTATAGATACTTCTAACTTATGGCCTGCCTACAACCCATATATCATGTGAGTAATATTCTTTTGGGCTTTCCGTATAGAAGATATGACCGAATTTACTAGGTATGAGAACATTGTAATTCTCGATTGGTGTCTAGTAGGGACGACCAACTCTTCTATTTATAGTTGTGTGAGATAGGTTAGGGTTTTCAAGAAGCACCTGATCAAATTTCTAATATAATAATTAATTATTTTAATATATATTTAATAAATCATTAATTAGGCTATGATATATATTTCAAACTGCCAATAATTATCAAATGATTTATTATATTAAATTAATTTAAAATTAATATTTATTGACTCTACTATATCTAATATCGATTCATGTTATAAATTGTATCTTCATTATCATAAATTATTTATCGCGTTTAAGATTCAATATTTATTAATTAATTAAAGTGTGCAAACAACTTATATTAATATATTTTCCGTGAGTGATCCAATTCAGACCTTTATTATTATATATGAAACAAATTTCAATCGATTGAGTTTCGATATATTACAAAAATACTTAGAAATAATGACGGACTGGACGACGGACATGAAATTCGTTGCTAGCTAGCGACGGACCACAACAGTAAACCCTAATGACGGACAAGACGACTGACATACAACAGAATATTTGTCACGCAAGTTGGCACCATAACTAACGATGGACAGATATGTCGTTAGAAAAGTTAATCATTAGTCCGTCGTTAATATTATTTTTTAATTAATTTTATTAGCTAATGACGGACAAAATTCGTTGTTAGTCCATATTGATAGAACCCGTTTGAGGGATTATAAATGCGCAGGATCCACAGGTTTAATTAATCATATAAATAATTAATTCTTAATCACATAATACCATATAGGAGAATATAGATGTGGAAGTAAATAATTATATCTTCTCTTTCGCTAATCCTTCGCTTGTGAAGAAACGAATTGAATCGTTAGTTTAGAACCGCAATCCACACGGTAGGAATCTTCTCTTGATCTCCTAGAATCCAACCTTGTAAACTTCTAACCTATTTGTTATGCCAAGGCAATGGGTTTTACAGATTCAAGGAACATAAGATGCACTGTAGTGATTTTAAGTGTTTGTTTATTGCTTCGTGTAAAGATGAAGATAGAGAGGAGAGAGAGTAGAGAGAGATGAGAAAAAGTGAGTAAATTCTTTTCTTACTTCCTTCCTCCAAAACTAGCCCTAAATACTTGCTAAGTGGGCTACAAAATATCATAGACAAGTAGTATGGGCTCATAATAAAAATAATAACAACTAAGCCCATTAACAAAACAAAACATAAGAGAATGATCTAAGAAAATGTCCAAAACATTAATTCAGCCGACAAAGTACTATTCCCATTTTGACTCCACTTCAAATTCCAACTATAGATTCACCAAACAACCATTCATTCTTCCCATTTTCATCCGCCAACAACAATCGTCTCCTTCTGAATCACAACACTATTCTCGTTCTACTACTTGAATATCGTGTGGGTGAATAATCTATTAAGTATTTTAGAGAACAAGAACAACAACAATGTACTTTATTTATAGATATTTTGGGCTAGATCAGGATTTTTAAAGTGAATGAATAATATGCCAAATAATAGAATTTAAATTTCCACTTTTATCTCACTATTATTCAAATTCAAATTTTGAATAATTTAAAAGTAATTTGACTTAGTCAAATCCACAACTTAATTAAATTAATTTTCAAGTCATTTTTGGGCCAAATTAAATTAAATTAATTGTTTTGTCCAACTTAGACTTAAATTAATTAATTCAAGTTAATTTAAATTCAAATTAATTACTCTATGGAAATGCAATAAAGTGTAATTCCATTATAAATATTTTGCGACTCCACTAGAGGATAAATATTGAACTCATCTTGATCCATCTCAATTACAAATGTAACCTTCTTGTCATTAATTATTTCCCGCGTTTAAGATTTACTCAATTCATTAATTAATTGAATTCGCTAAAAACCCAAAATTAGTAAATATATTTATTCGTGAGTGATATCGGTATGTATAAGCTGATACACATGTTTTACGTATACATATTGAGAGGTTTCACACTGTGATAAGTTCTACTTGTTGTTGCTTAGAACGAGGTCTCGGAAATTAGTTATTTCTTTTTCTGTGACGATGACATTAGTATATGCGGCTGATTAGATGCTAATTTGACTCATCTACGCTTGCGGATTTTCGTAACCCAAAATAGTGATGTGTTGGGCAGTAGTGATTGGCTTAACTAAAAGTTCTCAATTGTCAGTCACACAGAATCGCGTCTCGGTGACACGAGTTGATTAAATCCGCGTGAGCTGTTTGGAATTTATTCCGTACGTAACAATTAAGGTTTGAACCGAATCACTAGCGAATAAATATATTAATTAATTATGAGTTGTTAGCGAACTCAATTAATTAATGGATTTAGTCAATCTTAAACACGGGAAATAATTAATGACAAGAGAGTTACATCCATAATTTGGATGGATCAAGATGAGTTCAATGTTTATCCTATCGTGAAGTCGATAAATATTTATAATGAAATTACATTTTATTGAATTTTCATGGAGTAATTAAGTTGAAGTTAAATTAATTTAAATTAATTAATATAAGTCTAAGTTTGAACAAGCAATTAATGAAACTTAGTCGGGCCAAAAATGACTTGAAAATTAATTTAATTAAGTTATGGATTTGACTAAGTCAAATTAATTTTGAATTATAGAAAATTCAAATTCGAATAATAGATGGAATTCTAGAGAGATAAAAGTGGGAATTAATTCTATTATTTAGAATCTTATTCATTCGATTTAGAAACCCTAACCTAGTCCAAAATATCTATAAAAAGAGTACATGAGAGGGCCAAAAATATTCTCCTCCCCTACCTATTATTTTCGGCCACTACAGATAGATAAACTCTCTGTTTTTAGAAAACTAAGAAGCATTCAAATGTTTTAATTTTCGTTCTTATTCTCTTAAATACTTGATAGATTATTGCCCACACGATATTCAAATAGTAGATCGGGAATAAGTTAGAAGTTTCCAAGGTCGAATTCAAGGAGATCAAGAGAAGATTCTTACGGTGTGGATTGCGGTTTGTTGCTAACGATTCAATTCATTTTTTCAACAAGCGAAGGACTAGCAAAGGAGAAGGTATAATTATTTAATTCCACAATTATATTCTCCTGTTAGGGTTTGTATATCTTAAAAAATGTTTTATGCTTAAACGATGTATCAGACTTGGTTTCAATTCCATTTAATGAGAATAAATGTTTCTATAATTGGTTTGCTATTTATTATCTTTATATATTGAATTGCAAACAACTTCATTTACTGCAATTGTAGACTGTGTGTTGGATCGATGATCACAGAAGGTAACACAGTTGGATCCTTTGTAGTATAAAGCGCACAGTCTAGACAGCCTTGGACAATCTAGTCGGTAAAGGTTGCGGTATCATTTGATGCGAGAGCTCACATTAGCCCGCATAATGATATCCCTATGTATAAGCTGATACACATGTTTTGCGTATACATATTGAGAGGTAAGTTCTACGTGTTATTTCTTAGAACGAGGTCTCGGAAATTAGTTATTTCTTAATATGTGACTATGACATTAGTATATGTGACTGATTAGACAATGCTTTGATTCATCTACGCTTGCGGGTTTTTCGTAACCCTAAAAATAGTGATGTCTTGGGCGGTAGTGATTGGGTTTGCTAGAAGTGCTTGATTGTCAGTCGCACAGAATCGCGTCTCGATTAACACGAGTTGATTAAATCCGCGTGAGGCGTTCATAAATGTTAATTGCATAAGAAACTTGGCCGGTTGGAATATATTACGTATGTAATAATTAAGGTTTGAACCGGATCACTAGTGAATAAATATAGTAATTAATTGTGAGTTTTCAGCGAGCTCAATTAATTAATGAATTTAGAAAATTTTAAACGCGGGAAATAATTAATGACAAGAGGGTTACATCCGTAATTTGGATTGATTAAGATGATTTCAATATTTATCCTATAGTGGAGTCGATTAATATTTATAATGGAATTATACCTTATTACATTTCCATAGAGTAATTAATTTGAAGTTATATTAACTTAAATTAATTATTTTAAGTCTAAGTTGGACAAAAAAATTAATTAAGTTTAATTGGGCCCAAAGTAACTGGAAAATTAATTTAATCAATTTATGAATTTGACTAAGTCAAATTAATTTTGAATTATTCAAAATTCAAATTTGAATAATAGATGGAATTGTAGATAGATAAAAGTGAGGATTAATTCTATTACTTGAGATTTTATCCATTTACCTTTGAAACTCTAATCTAGCCCAAAATATCTATAAATAGAGTACATAGAGGGGCCGAAAAATTCACTCCCTCCTACACCATATTTTCGGTCACCCCTAGAGATATTCATCTCTCAATATTTAAAAATTAAGAGTATTCAAACACTTTGTTCTTGTTCTCTTCAATACTTGATAGAATTTTTCCCAACGATATTCAAGTAGTAAATCGGTAATAGGTTAGAAGTTTCCGAGGTTGGATTCAAGGAGATCGAGAGGAAATTCCTACGGTGTGGATTGCGGTTCGATAGCTAACGATTCAATTTGTTTCTCCACAAACAAAGGATTAGCGAATGAGAAGGTATAAATATTTAATTCTGCAATTATATTCTCTTACGTGGTATTAAATGTCAAGAATTAATTATTTATGCGATTTATTAAACATGTGAATCTTGCGCATTTATGAGCTCCTCATATGAGTTCTATCAGTTGGTATCAGAGTCGGTCACAAGATTTTAATTTATTGTATAAATTGATTTTAATTCTTTATTTGATTTGCCTTATGGTAATTGATATTAGGATGCTAGATTTAAATTCAAGCATTATATATGTTTACGTGGCTTATTTGATTTAATACCACATTTATTCATTTTTCAGTGCCCGGTTTGAGGCTTTAATGTAATCACACGGGGGTTGACCGTGTTAGATTAGGAATAGACTGGGATTTTCCTTGTATTTTTTTCAATTATATAAAATAGTGGGAGAATTGAGAGTTGTTTTGCTCGTACACAGGTTTAGAAAGAATTTAATTTTGGTTTCTAAAACTTGTTCAATATTCATGATTTTATTATCAACATTGGAACGATGGTAATTAACTTGTATACTATGCCTACACAACCCAACTAACAGATCAATACAACTTTTAACTTATCTACTAACTCCAAGAAGAGGAAAACTTCTTGTCTTTTGTCGAATGAAACATATTTGTGGCACTTAAGACTTGGACATATTAACCTTAGGAGGATTCATAAGTAAGTGGAACACGGGCCTTTGGATAAACTCCAAGTTGAGCCATACCTGACTTGTGAATCCTGCTTGGATGGTTAAATGACCAAGAGACCTTTCGAGGTCAAAGGAAATAGAGCCCAAGATTTGTTGGATATCATTCACTCTGACGTTTGTGGTCCAATATCGACTCAGGCCAAAGGTGGCATGCAGTATTTCATCACTTTCATTGGTGATTACTCCAAACATGGATATGTCTTCTGATGCACCACAAGTCCGATTCCTTTTAGAAATTTAAGGAATTCAGGGCACTTGTCGAGAATCATCAGAAAAAGACTATCAAGTGTCTGCGATCTGCTCGCAGAGGCGAATACCACAGAACTAAGTTTTTGAACCATTTGTTGAAAGCATGGATTCAGTCTCAGTTAACTACACTGGGTACACCCCAGCAAAATGGAGTAGAAAAAAACATAACATAACGCTTATGGTGATGGTAAGATCTGTGATAAGTTATGCAGAGTTTCCCATTTAGCTAGAAATGGCAGCTTACACATTGAACTTGGTACCATCCAAATCTGTCCCTAAGACACCTAGTCCCAGTCTAAGATATATCAAGGTGTGGGGATTTCCAATACACGTGCTATAAAAGGATGCCGAAAAGTTAAAACCTCGTACTGACTTGTGTCTGTTCGTAGGCTATCTTAGAGAGACGAAAGAGTGGGAGTTTTATAGTCTTAGAGATCGAAAGGTTATGATTAACACTCACGCTCGGTTTTTAGAAGAAGACTATGTGAACAACCACAAGTCCAGGAGCGAGATAGTCATCGAGGAAATGAGAACTATAGTTTGTCCAAATTTACAAGAAACACAACCACCACCAGCACCAAACCAAACACTTGTACGACTAATAATGGAGCCTCGTCGTCAAGGGAGGACTGTTCGTCAACCCGACCGATTCATTGGAGTGGGAGAGGTATCCGACTCAGTCTCAAGCCTAGATGAATTAGACCCATGAAATTTCTACAAAGCAGTCCAAGATGATGATTGTCATCTCTAGAAAGAGGCGATGGAATCTGAGCTGCAAATCATGGTAGATAAGGAAATGTACGAGCTAGTTGATCTGCCCGAAGGCTGCAAGGCCATTGGGAGTAAATGGGTCTTCAAGCAGAAATGAGGATCCGACGGAAACATCATAGTCTTCAAGGCTAGACTAGTAGCAAATGAGTATACTCAAAAGGAAGGTATCGATTACGATGAGACCTTCTCACCAGTAGTCATGCTCAAGTATATACGTATACTCTTATCAGTAGCCGCACATGGATTTGGAAGTATGGCATATGAATGTCAAGACAGCTTTCCGTAACGGAATTCTTGAGGAAAACATCCATATCCAACAACCCGAGGGATATGCAGTGTGGAAGCTTAAGAAGTCCATCTATGGAGTTAAGCAAGCCTCACGGTCATGGAACCTTTGTTTCGATCAGGTTATCAAGTCCTATGGATTTGATCAGTGCTCTTATGAAAGTTGCGTGTACAAGAAGTGTGAGGGTAAGATGGTTATTTTCTTGATGTTATACATAGATGACATTCTCTTGATCGGAAGTGTCAAGAAGATGTTGTCGGACGTTGGATCATACCTATCCAATCAATTCAATATGATGAATATGAGAGAAGCAGGATACATTCTCGAGATCAAGGTCATCTATGACCGGAAAAAGAGAATGTTGAGCCTATCTTAGGAATCCTATATCGAGACGTTTCTTAGATGTTTTAGCAGGCAAAGCTCCAAAAGTGCTTCTTACCCTTTGGACACAGAGTTACTATTTCTCGGGACACGTTTCCTAAGACACCTGATGAGATAGAGGAGATGAGACTCATACCTTATGCTTCAGCTGTCGGTAGTCTCATGTATGCTATGATATGCATTAGACCGGATATCTGTAATGACATAGGCATGGAAGCACGATATCAATCTGACCCGAGAAAAGTTCATTGGACTGCCGTAAAGAACATACTCAAGTACCTTAAACGGACTAAGGAGTGTTGTTTGGTTTACTAGTCAGACAGCCTTTGTCCTTTGGGTTATATAAATTCTGATTTTCAGACGGACCGGGATTCAAAGAGATCTACCTCCGATTATGTGTTTACTTTGGGAGGTAGAGCCGTGACATGGAGGAGTGCGAAATAGAAATGCATCTGAGACTCCACCATGGAAACCGAATATGTGGTCGCGATAAAGGCCTCAAAGGAAGCGGTTTGGCTCAGGAGCTTCTTGATGGATCTAGATGTGATTCTGAGTATGTCATCGAGTATCACGGTTTATTATGATAACTCAAGTGTAGTGGAAAACTCAAAGGAACCACGGATCCACAAGGCAAGCAAACACATTGAGAGGAAGTACCATATCATTTAACATATAGTGCAGAGGGGTGAAGTAGTAGTGTCCAAGGTAGCATCGGAGTACAACCTATCAAATCCTTCTAAGAGCTTGAACGGTAAAACGTTCGAGAAACACTTAGAGGGATTTGGAGTGAGACGTGTAGTGGACCTGCTTTAGGTATAAGTAGGAGATTTGTAATGTCATGCGACACAGATTGTATACAATAATTTCAAAGTTGGAGGCGAGGTTTCTTAAGCAACACATTGGGCAACCCGTTTAGAGACTATGTGCCCTAGATGGAGTACCTGGCGAACGAGGAGCTGAAAAGGAAAGATTGGCGAGGTCTTAGGAGGAACAGATATAGATTCTAACCACGGAGCACAAACAAGGAAAAATATATTTCATTTACCTTGTCGTAGCTACATAAGGAAAGAATAAAGGCGATCAACTGCTGAAGATACTAGGGATGCATTCAATAAGGAAAGAAAATCTTCGATAGAAACCTTAGCCGCAACCAAGACGAGTTGGATCCTGAGCAAGACGGAGCACAAGTCAAGACCTTGATCAAGATAGCGAATAGAACATCTATTCAAAATACTTTTTGCCACGATGAGAAGCTTGGAGCAGAAGAAAAAGCAATTCAGGCAAGTCGGAAGGCAAGATCGATACGACGCATGTCTTGATCAAGTCCTTGAGTAAGGTGCGAAAGATCATGACATCAGCAAAAAAATAAGAAAATAGATCTTTATTTCATTACACAAATGATATGCACGATTTGGACCTCATTGAAGGTAGGGATGGATATATTTGGAGATATATGCAAGGAAACAAATCCTTGGAAACCCTAGCTTGCCCTGAACGTCATGGGCTTGGCCCATAGCCCACTCAACTTCTGTATAAGACCTTGGTCATAGCAGCAATTAGTACAACAGAAAAATGTGAAGTACGTGGAGGAGAGCCGCTGCTGCACGAACCACTCACACTCTTTGTTCTTTTTCTTAGTTTATTATAAGTAGTTGTTTTGTAAGTCTAAGAGAGAAAGAAATGAAGCAATTTTTCTTGTATTTATTTGTCTTGGTCAGGGTCGGTCCTGCCTTGAATTGTTTTCCATTCTTCATTTAATTCAAGAAATTTCTCTTTTATCATTTCATTTATTCTTTCTTTTAATTATGTCATTTAATTCCATCATTTAATTATGTCATTTAATTCTATCATTTCATTATGACATTTAATTATGTCAAGGTAATTTTAATATTTTGTTTGAGTGAAACGAGTTTAGATAAAAACAACTTATCATGGTGATGTCTAACCTGGCCAAAGTAGTTGTGTGTGTATGTTCCTAAAGCTCTATATTTGATTCTTATATAACTTGAATAAGCCTTAGTTGTTGTCTGGCCGGTAGTGTCTTGGGCGAAGTGAGGTTACAACTGCAAACTAGAAGCCCAAAGGGTCAAGTGGATTCCGCATTGCCAGTCAGAGAGATTAGTGTGGTGATATAGATGGAGATGTCATGGATGTGGCACCTGAAAAGCATGGAGTGTCTATGGTAGCTGCTCCGCTAATGTCCAGTTGGGTATGCTCGAGTACACTTGGATTGGGTGAGAGCCAAGACAAGGGGATAAGGGAGTGAGTAACTCTTTACGTCTGGGCCGAAAAGGTATGCTGGGTGGGGTTTTGGCGGCTATGTGAAAATCAAAAAAGGGGCTGCCCGAGTAATGTGTTTTGCTGGTAAGTAAAACCCCAAACTTACACCTGCCTTTAACCAATGACATATGCATGCGACAAGGATCTTTGTGCGAGGAGACTATTTCAACTTATTTTAATTAAGTTAAAAGCAATAGAACGAGGTCATTATAGATTAACATGCTCACTCAAGTCGTATTATCAAGGAATGCTAAATAGGGCTTCATATACGTTGTTTCACAAAAGCAATTTAAATCATAAACACTCTAATCGTGGTTTGAATGATTGTTATCCTAAATTTATTAATTACGCATGTGAAATTAAAGGAATTGAAAAATAAATTATCTAGGCGAGAATTAAGAAAGCAATTAAATCATAAGTCTAAGAACGATGGATTAAATGAAATAAATCTTGACATACTTTGATTCATTGAATAACATGAATAATAGATAAAGAGATAATAACTCATACTTAATCAAGAAGGAAGTCGCAAGAAAGTAAAAACGATAAACAAATAAGAAAGTGATAAGAACTCATGAATTAAAAGGAAAAATGATGCAATAGAAATAGTCTTTGGGTTGAATCACGATCAAATCCACAATGAAAAGAATAGCAAAGTATGGAACCGAAGTAAATAGACTATCTACTGTGTTTTCTCTCTTGCTTCAAACCCTAGATGTAAAAGTGTGTGAAAAATCACGTGAAGGGTTCTTTAAATAGTAAAAGGAATCTCGCCTGGCTAGCGCTCGCTAGCCCCACGTTATGTATTGTTCCAGTTGGGCGATCTAGCGGCCTCTAGGGGGTAGCGGTCGCTAGGCTCGCATTCTAACTTGGTGCCAGTGTGGTGAGCTAGCGGCCGCTAGGAGTTACTGGTCGCTAGGCTCACATTCTGCCTTGGTCCTTGAAGACTGGAGGGCTAGCGGCCGCTAGGAGGTAGCGACCGCTACCCTGACGGGATACTAGCTCTCTTTTGGTGTCTTTTTGCCCTCGTTTCTCTACTCGATCTTCAATAGCTCACGTTCGTTCGAATCCTTACATGAGATAGGAATTATGGAAACAAGAGTATCAAATGGAACAACAAGACAAGAAGTGATACAAAACAGAGCATTATCGAACCAACATGCTGATAAACGAGACCAAAAATGGGTTAAACAACTCCCTCCACACACAATACCTTGTTTCTCCTAATGTAAGTCTAGGCTCAAAAATGATACAGAGATTTCAAAATAAGAAACGAGTTCAACTATGCAACAATATCATATTCGTTATGAACGTCTCAAAAGGGATCAAAAGACCATCACACTAATCACTACTAGGTGTTTCCCTCGTAATGCGACATCAATCCGATCAAACCTCATAAACACGTGAAGATATGATTTTCAATCACTCAAAGCTAGACTTTTATTTTCTCCATTTTTTATTTTATTTTTTATTTTTTTAATATCAAATCACCCTAAGATGGTGATAGATAGAACAATGGTCACTAAGTGTGATCATCGGCATAAACCGAGTATCCTAGTGTGGTTTCCCATACCCATTCCTATACATACTATCTTTCGATTTCTATGAGGAATAGGGGTAGAGTACTTATCACCTTCAAACCAATACTCAAAGCGATTCAATTAAGGGTCATTTTAGCCACAAAAATAAGAAAGAGTGGGTTATATGGCTAATGTTCACGAGATGAAAACATTTAGAGGTTATCTAAAGTGTTCTCGTGTGGTTTCTCATGCTCATGGTATCCAAAGGAGCAGACGCCTCCCAACTCAATCCTTCACAAATACGCACAATAAAAACAAGTCTAGCAATTCAAGATATTTATACCCACATCAACCATACTCGAAGTCATCACATAGTGCCCACAGACTACAATGATCAAATGCAATAACTAATCATCCAATTAAAGAACACATAAGTGCAAGTCATATCAGTGCATAATAAAAACAGTTTATGCCAAAATCAATCACTAATCATCTAAGAGCTAGAATTTGAAGTGAAACAAACAAGTATACACACTCACACACATAAGTCAAAAACACGCCGCATAATAAAATTGCATGCACACACATCCCCCCTGTCACGCCCCAAATCCCGAGGGATGGCACACGCGCCAAGGGCATGACTGGGCGGGGATAAAAGAAGCGGGAAAGAAATGGGGCATTGTGTTCGTGTGCATTATAAGAGAGAGTTTTCCTTGAAAATCGGACAGCATCTCCTCTATAACTTTGACTATGCCATTTTTCAACCCAAATAGCTAACCAACGCAAAGACAATGTCTATAATAATGAATCTAAAATGAATCATATGCAATATGGAGATAATACAGCTCGAGTCATGGGAGCGGTAATCCAGAATCCCAAGCGGCCGAATCATCCAAGATGAAATGAATTGGAGATAATACAGCT